>JAKSZP010000316.1:0-107574 GCA_022478985.1 Massospora cicadina | reverse complement strand
ATTTCTTCTCTAGAGGAGAGGAACCTGAGAAAGCCATGCAAAGGTTAGCTAACTGCATCATTCAGCTTCAATTGGAGGCTATGACCAACCTAGCTAAAACGGTTACTAAAGAAGGCCAAGCTGCCAATGAGCTCCAAGCTCCTCTACCTTCTTTCCAAGTGTCAGATAGGGTTTTATATTACCACAATTACATAACTCCTCGATGTGGAAAACTTGGATCAATCTGGGAGGGTTATATACCATCATGTATAAGAGAGGAAATGAGTATTCTATAAAGTCTCTGGCCACTGGAATTATCATAAAATGGGTACATGGCCGCTTCCTACGACCCTACACCCCTCCCAACATTCTTGAGGGGGGCAATGTCAGACATTCACCTTCTTAACTTAGGAGAAAGAATGTTGGAGGTATGAGTGCTCCCAAATCTGCTACCATGATTAGCCCATCTCCTGTCCAATCCTTGAATAATATTGTAGTTATCAATGATATGAGTACCAATGGCGAAAAGACCTTGGTGGATTCTCAGTGGAATCCCAACTATCAGAAAAATAAGGATTATAACCAAAATTGGCATTTTAAGGTAAGAACTGATAATAGGAATTCTCCAATTTCTCAGCCAAATTCGAGGTGTTTGTTACCACATTAATCTGACCACCTCCAAGGTGCAAAGATTTTACTTGACGATGATAGGGTAAATATTTACAAATCATTACCACATGAATCTGACCACCTCCGAGGTGCAAAAATTTTACTCACCAATGATAGGGTAAACATTAACCAATCATTACCACACAAGTCTAACCACTGCTGAAGTGAGAAGATTTTACTCGCTGGTGATTGGATACAATACATCAAATCATTACCACATGGGTCAGTTTTCCTCTAAAAAATTTTTATCTTTGACCTGATAGGCTGAAAACCTATATTCCTTAATTTGGAAGACTCAGCTTTACATGCTTTTGCCTCAAATACCCATGGTCTCAAAATTTGTACTAGTTTAAATAGGAAATACTAATACTGAGAAAAGGACCTTCTTTTGGTTTTTCCCGGCTGAATAATAAAAAACATAAAAAGACTTTAACAACGCGATATTTTATACTTTTATTAGAAAGTAAGATTCTCACTTTGATAAGAATATTTGTGGCATCCATTGGTGGATCCCACATTGGGCATATGGCCGGGCAACCTCCTTGATTATCTCAGGGTCAATTCCCTTCACCCCAAATCTGGTCACTGTGTTTACAACCAAATTGGCCACTTGATACAGTTGATCCTGTACGTCTTTGTCCATGAACATATCACTGATATCAATCTCCTCATTCATAATGTCAGGAGAAACAGGCTTCTCCACAGCTCTAGACTTTTCCCTGTCTAGGCCGTAGGCCCTTTTACCAATTCCTTGGTGGCAGCAGACTCTTTCACTTGGACCACGGTGATTTTATCCTTCAGCTTCTTGCAGTGCACAACAAGATGTCCCTTCCTTCTGCATTGGTAGCAGAACTTTTTTCCCTTATTCATCCATCTGAATTCTTTGGGCTTATTCCCTGGCACAGTTCAGTTGTTTGTCTCTTTAGCACCTTCATTCCCCTTTGTGGGATTAAAATTGCACACCAGATTGGATTTGGAACTTCTGTTTGGGGCATCAAAGGTTGCTCTCAAAATTTTCAAATTACCTACCATTTGAGAGATAGTAATTTCATTATGAACATGTAAGACATAATGTGGTGAAAATAACAATAGGGCTGAAGGGCCACTTGTAATATGGTTCTGGCATCAAAGTTTTCCAGTACCTTTGCTCCAACCAGGATATGCGACTCCTGGTAGAACTGATCCATGAAGCTTGCTAAAGACTCGTCTTTATGGAACTGGATGCCCATAAACTCCTGTTTGCGCTTTGATATGCGCGTTGGACTCCCAAATTCCTTCAAGATGGCCGCCTTGGCCTCCGCATATGACCAACTGTCCCCCTCCAGGTGGGGCAACACTAAGTTCTGACAATCAGTGTCTAACCAATTTATGATCATCAACACCTTTTGACAATCACCGTAGCTATACATAGTCATATCAAACAGTCATAAAATGCTGGGGCATTACCCTGATGGAACGTCAGCAATTTTGGTGTTGCCTTAAATTCCTCCAAGGTATCTCTAGCTGAATCTCTAGGTTCAGCCACTTGGCTTACTTGGGGAGTGACTTTGGGCGTCATCTCCAAAAAGGCAGCAAAAGCAGGCAGCATTTTTCTTGAGGTATTTGACTTCCCAATTATCATATGAGGACTTCTTTCTTTGGCATCGCTTGTTGCATATGGCTCACAATCATCTTTGTGAGTTTTTAGCTCCTTGACCTGCTTGATCATTCACTCAATATCAGCGCTGAAATTTCTCAAATGAATGCAATCCGCTTCCCGCTCCATTTTCAGATATAAGACCTCTCAGATTAAGTCCCCTTCTTTCTTCTTTAACAAAGTTACTTTTACAAGTAACTCATTTCATAAATCTTGTGACATTATCGATCCCTTCCTCCATCTTGATAAATAGTTCTTCTAAGGCTGCAAATTCTTGATGATTTGCTGAGTTTAGGGCATTCTGATTGAGGGTGGCTAAATCCATCCATAGTTTTCTTAACTCATCTTTATATGACATTTTTCTAAGTTCTTCTACTCAATTACACCCCTGTAGTGAGCACCAATTTGTAAAAATTTATTGGTCTGGCTATTAATGTCCAATAACCACTATAAACTTAAACCTACTCAGGTTTGGTTCTTGTTCAAATTTTATGTGTTGTACAGGTGTTGATATAATTGGCTGATAATAGTATGATGACTATTATCTATAGTTGAATGTAATTCTTAGATCTTGGCCCAACGCTCAGCCAGTATTTCCACTCAAAATACTTGAGATGTCTCAAAATAGGGATTCATTCCCTTGTACTGTACAACCTGATCTTCTCTGAGATTCCCTGTGACACTTTCTCCAGTTTGACACAGTCGTCAGCAATCCCCAATTTGATTCCACTTCTTCTCTGGATCTCTGCTCAGATCCTTACTCTTTTCTTTAAAGAGTCTCCCAATTATTGCACACAGCAATAATGTCCCTGAGAAAGAATAGAACAAATGAAAGCTGATAAAGTTTTCTACTTAAAACTATATACTGGATAATAACCGCTTTTTTAATATTGGTGAATTCTAAAGAATCTATAGTGGTGGTTACGGCACCCAACCCTTGGTTGATACCTCTTTGATGAAACAGCAGCCACTTCCATTGTATCACCCATCCTTTACTCAGCAGCGATGGTCTTCCCCATCCTGGGTAGGATTCTGTCATTGGATATCCTCAAGACCTAAATGGAAAGAGTTGGAAAATGTGTCCCTAACATTTTCCTCTCAACCCAAGCAAACCATTTATATTTGGCTAGCAAACTGCTTAGGTAATGGGAATTTTTACCCATTAAGGCAGGTCACAAAACCAACTGATCAATTTGTTAGTTGCAGGCGGCATCACTCGCCTCACAACTTACTACTTACATTACCAATCAGTCAGTGATGAAACTCGGCCAATCTTAATCAGTATACCTGATAGTTAATCACTATCAGATGCCCCTGTTTCATTGGCAACTCTGCCCAATGAGACCTTAAGTAGTCTTCCGGATTGATCCCTGATGGATATGACCAGGAAAATACCCTAAAATCCCCTGAACATGGTTACTATGAAACTAGGGTCAACCAATTTCAATTCACCTCATATTAGGGAATTATTCCCTAGCGATTCCTGGTAATCTAGCAGTATGGGAATATGGGCAAAAATCCTAACAAACGCTTATGTTGCCAGAGCTTTTGCGACCTTTTCATAAGCTGATGACGAAGCCCTGGACCCAGGCTGAGTACCCATGAGTACATCAGCTATCGCTGCCCAGGAAAAACGTACCCATGGCCCCTTTTCCCCATTTCACATATATAAGGCAACTGCCTCTGTAAGGTTCAGTTCTCAGTCCATTTTCACCTTTCTGTTTTAATAAAACAACTCCCTCCAAAACCTATTCCATGAGCTCCACCGCTTTCTTCACAATTCTTTTACTTAACCCAGCAAAGTATGCAGAAAACTGCATCCTAGGGCTGATGGTCGTCAAGTGGGCCTTCCAAGCCATCAATCCGGTGGCCAAGCAAATGGTGATTGCGATTTAGGAATTCACTGCAAACCTATGATGTCAATCCGCCACTTTGGAAGATTTCTCCGATCTGCCAAACTTCTTGCAATGACCTGGTTACCATCTGGCACCTGGTGGACCAGCTTTGGGTCCATCTCCCACTTTGCAAAATAATCAGATAATTCAATTTAATCTGCTTCGCTGATCTGCTAGTGGTTTGGCACAATTTGGGTGGAGTGAGACTGTCTATGCTAACTTGCAATTCCCTGTTCAGAGGAGAGGACTTGCCATTTAATCAACCATGAGGTGGGAACCAGACAATTAATGTCACAGATGAAGCTAAGAAGAACTAGACTGGGCTCCCAGTCAGGGTGCACAAAAATCCAGTGGAGGCCCCAGAATTCTAGAGGCATAGCACTCTGGGAGACTATTATAAGTGGAGATCTACAGGACACATGAGGGAAGCAAACATTCAGTAACGTACTGAAGACCCCCAAGGAAAAACTGATGGTTGCATTGGGGCAACTGCAAGCCTTATGGGGGCAACCCCCAAGTGAGGGAGAGGCAAGGAGGATGACGAGTCCTCCAGGGTTCACGGTTGCTGGCCTTCAGAATCCAAAAGGGAGGCTTGTGTGCCTGCGGGAGGCGGCACAGAGACTGCCATGTTGTTGGGAATATGGGTAGAAGTGTGGGAAACCCCATGAGAGGGGCTAGGACTGAGTTTCCCCTGAATAGGACACTCTAGGTCCAGCTGGTGAGCTGGACCCACAGTAGCAGGGGCAGCTATGAAAGCCAAATTCACGCGTGGTGGGCCAGGGACGCCTTGAGGCTGCCCTAACTGAGGAGCAGACTCGGCGGACTCAGAATCCAAATGAACAGAAGGGACTCTAATTAATGGACGTGAGGACAATGAATGGAACAGTGTGCTTGCCTTTGGGGGTTGCCATATTATCGCATCTATGATCCACTGCTGCATGGTGAGATTGAGCAACCAGAAAATCCAGTCAGTAAACATCAGAAAAAGGATCTGGGAAATGGCATGATCTGTCAGATCAATTGATGGAATCATTTTAAAGTTGTGTTAAGGAAGATGGAGTCCACAGCAAACTAGGCAGATTATCAGTATTTATTTCGATGAAGGCAAAAATGAATGAATTGACAACTTCCCTCAGTGGGGCCAGTTGCCTTTTAAATGATGTGATAGAGAGATGGGGAATTATCAGGGGATTTGTTATTTGGGGAATGGGAAGGGGATTTGATTGGCTAGCTTGGAGGGGGGTGAAAGGTGGCTTCCAATTCGGAAAAAGTCTAGAAAATTTTAGCAAATTTTCCCAACTTCTTGAGACCAAGTCAAATTGATACTGCCAATCCAGGCCCAATGACTTGAATCAACCTATTCGCATGGCTGGAGAGCTCCAGATTTATCTTGAAAGGCAGGGGTCCCTGGATTGGGTTCATTGTGATTCAGGCCAATCCCACGATTAATTGTTTTATATGATCTGAACTTCCTGGATCTGCCTCAGAACGTCAGACCTGATGATCCAAGCTGTTTGGAACAAGGTTTTCAACCCAAGCCATGTTCCAATCTGGCTTCTGAAGCCAGCCAGCCTGACTGGCTCCCCCAGTATGGAAATTACTGGCCAGGCTCTGACACTGGGAATTGCAATTTCCCCAATTTTTGGCCATGGCTTGCCTGGGGAATGGGTGGCCTCAGGACCCTCTCCAAAATCCCTGACGTGAGCCATCTCCCTGCAGACCCCTTCTATTAATCCTACCAGGATTGAAGAGGGGGGAAGGGGTGGGAGTGATATGGCTTTGGGGAGGAAAGCTATCACTGAGCGCTCATCTATTATGTGGGTGAGGTCACCCAGCTGTGACAGAGGGTCCACGGGAGTCTTGGGGCCTCTCTTCATATGGAAAGGGTGCTGAACCCTATCCAGTTTCAGGGGCTGGTCCCTAAGACTTACACCGAACCTCAGGCCATTCCACTGAGGGCCAATCCAGCCCAGATTATAAAAATCAATCCGCCACGCTGGCAATGCACCCAACCTCCCCATCCAACCCATGACCTTCCAATGGACATAAGACGAGGCTCAAGGCCTCTCAGTAGTTTGAGAAATTCAATTCAATTCAATTTGATTTGTGAGGCTGATCATTTTGAAAATTTTGAAAAGTTCTATGATTTTCAGAATTTTTTTATGATTAGTCCAAAATGAATGTGAAAATGAAGCCAAAGGTCAACAACTGCGGAACCAGGAGGATTGGTTATCCTCCTTGCCTCTCCCACCATTGGGGGATGCCCCAGCAATACCTGCGGTTGCCCCCATTGCAGCCATTTGGTTTGTTATGGGGGCCTTTGGTATGTTGATTAACTTCTATTTCCCTCACCAGAATATTAGGGGATCCCTCCTCCAACTGTTAAGAAATGCTATGACATTGGCATTCTGGGCTTTCCACTGGGTTGTTACACACCCATATTGGAAGCCCAGTCATACTTCAATCAGCAGATTCCATGACATAATGGACTAACCTATAACTTCAGCACTTTCCGCCCTCCTCATGGAATCAGGAGAAGCAGTTGCATACCTAATCACCATGAATTTACATTCCCTATGCAACTTAGTCTTCTCTTGCTGGTCGCTCATCTCCTTCTGCAGAGCCTGCAAACAATTATTATCAGCCTGGAAGAACATTAATCCACCACCAGCCAACCAGGATGCACCTTTGGCAAGTGTAGCAACAATGAGAATCCCTCCAGTCTATAACCTGAAGTAGATGAACAGGTGCTAGATGCTCTAGCTGAGCTTTATGTATGCATCACTGCCAGGGGGTCCCAAACTCCCACCCCCATTAATGCACAGAGAAATGTGGCCCTTTTAGATGCTCTCGATGGGGAAGCACGCCATTGGGTCAGATTAGTACTACAGGCTGCCGCTAAAATGTGGAATCACACTCCTCTATTAAGTATAGTTTCTGATGAAGTCCAAGCACCAGAATCTAGAGCATCCCGTCTTTACCGTCTCTTTACCCTCCACCAGAAGGTCCCTGACTTGCCATCACTGGCGAAGGCCTTCACGGCGTTAGTACCCTTAGCTGGGATTCCTACAGATATTGCAGTGGCAGCTTACAGAGCAGCCTTAGACAACACTTCAGCTAGCAATGTCGCATGTGATCCTCTCCCAGTATTCATGGAGTCTGCATTTACTTTAGCGTATTCAGTAGGGGCAAAACCCCTCAATACAAGTATGGCCTCAGTAGCGGTGATGACATCTCAGCAATCAGTGAACACCCTCCCAGACAGATCAGTCCATTCCAAACCACCCGCTCCTATTCCTACAGGGACCAAGGGTACAGGGAAGCGCTCTCCTGGGGTTGCAGTGGTAGCTCCCTACCAGCAGGTTACTTTGAAGATTAACATGCCACCAGATGAGAATCCCTTCCCCTCCCCTGCGGATGAGGAGTTGAGTGTGACATTGGACCCAAGTAATTCAATCCTGACGCCCATCCAAATGGCCCAAGTGGATGGTCACGTCACGCCTAATCAGAAAGATGATTCACATACCACTAAGTCAGCCTCACCCACCATATGTAACCATGAGAGTCCCTCCCCCTCAACAGTAATGTGCAATGAAATAACGGTAGACCCAACCAATCTGCTCCTGCATGGGGACCAGAAGAGCCTTTCAGAGGGATTTGATGAGAAGCAGAGTAGCTTACTGGAAACCAAAGAACCACTTCTCATTATGGGACCCACCCCACCTTCCAATGCCCTCACTCTTTCCATGGCCAATAAAGAGGACCAAGCTTATTTCCTGTTTCCTATTACCTTCAGAGTAGTAGTACGGAAGGTCACAGTACAAGCTCTCCTGGATACTGGAGCGGCGGGAAACTTTATGGATTTAAGAGTGGCACACTCTCTGGACCTGGATACGGTGCTTGCTCCTATATTAGGTGCTTCATCTACACCTATGATCTGCCATAGTATCCAACTCCCAGTACAGTTCCTTGTCCACAAATTTGGCTTCTGCGATCACTTTTCAGCGGTACCTGATTTACTATACCCTGTCATCATGGGGATAGGTTGTTGGCGACGCCAACAGGTGAACATCAATCTGGAACTTAATTCCTTGTCCTTTAGTAATAAGAGATGTAGTGGGAAATTCCCAATAATTGAAACTCACAAAACAGAGTCCTCACTGAGCTTAATTTCTTCCTCTGAGCTGCCCCCTTTGGACCTCCCCCAAGATTTTTCTGACTTCCTAGCCCCATATAAGGATGTCGATAACATGAGACTAGCAACTCGAATTACTCCACATTCAGAATATGACCTAGCTTTCCAGCTAACTGTGCATCTTGTCAAGATCAATTGCCCGTTTTACCCTCACACAGAGGAAGAAGACAAGGCGCTGGGCATCTGGTTTAAGGATATGCTGGAAAAAGAATGGATTATTAAGAAATCTTCCCCCTCTGCCTCACCAGTTGTCTTTGCCCGGAAGGTGGATGGAACCCTATGCCTGTGCATGGACTATGGCCATGTTAACAAAATGTGACGGTTTCAGACCCATACTCCCTCCCCTTGGAACAAACCATTGCAAAGGCCATTTCCAGATCCCGAATCTTTTTAAGTTAAACTTGGTCAATGCCTTTAACTAGGTGAGGGTCAAGGAGGGTTAAGATTGGCTCACAGCCATTATAACAAGGTGTGAAATTTTCCAGTTCAAGGTGATGCCATTTGGACTAAAGAACGCACCAGAAACTTTCCAACAGTTGATTGATGATGTCCTGTGGGACCAAAGATTCACCTGTGCTGTTGCTTATATCGATGTTATCCTGATCCACTTCCCAACCCATGAACAGCACATCAAGGATTTGGAGGCTGTAATGGCTGCCCTTCTCAAGGCAGGGCTTTTGTCAAGCCATCCAAATGTAAATTCTTTCGAATAGAAGTAACATTCTTAGGGAACCTGGTCCTTGAGGATGGGTATGCAGCTCCCCCTTAAGCTGGAGGCTATTCAGTCCTGGCCAACCCCTACCACCCAAAAACAACTGAGAATTTTTGGGTACTGTGACGTTCCTAAAGAAGTTTTCCTGTGCTCGCCCAGCTGGCATCACCCCTCCACCCACTGACAGGGAAAAATGTCCCTTTCAAATGGACAGAGGAGTGTCAACAGGCCTTTGAGGCAATTAAAACGATCTTTCTATCAGCTTAAATCCTGCAGCACATGGACACATCCAAGCCATTTATGGTGGCATGCGATGCTTCAGAAGTTTCAGTGGGAGCAGTACTATTGCAATAGCATGAAGGGGGAGCATCCAGTGGCATACTTCTCAAGGAAATTCACCTCCACAGAGCAAGCATGGTCTATCTATGATAAAGAGTTGGCTGCGGTGGCATGGTCTCTAACTCATTGGAGATATCTTCTTCAGGGAGCAAAGCATGAAGTCACAGTATGCACTGACCATAAGCCCTTATTATACTATCAGAAACCCCAAAAGCTGTCTCACTGTCAAGCATGCACATACAGGGATCTTTGCAACTTTGATTTCAAGTATGAGTTCATAAAAGGGCCCCTAAATGTGCTGCCGAATATGTTGAGTTGCAACCCTGCCTTGGCTCCAGGCCCAAAGGAGGAACTGTCTGAGCTCACCACAGTGGTGCCTTCCACCATGATCCTCTCCCTCGCCACTGTCATGGTATCATATGCCAATATGTCTCCAGAAACCCCCATGCGCAAACACATTTTAGCAGGTCAACTATGTCGCCCAGAGGGAATTGAAGTGGTAAATGACCTGGAGACCAAGCAACGCAAATGGCCCCTGTACCACTTAAAGGATGGGATAATCTTCTTTCGAGATAGGATTTGGGTTCCACCTACCCTGCAAATGCAGGTTTTTGAAAAGCATCACACAGCACCCACTGTAGGTCATCCTGGTTCAAAGAAATGTGCCAAGTTAGTTAAAAGAACCTACAATTGGCCTGGGCTCTCCAAGAATATTCCAGCCTGAGTATCAAGATGTGTTACCTGTGCCCATTCTAAATCAGACCGCACAGGAAAAAAGGGTTTTCTATACCCTTTGCAACAAGCTGAGGGTCCCTGGACGTCAATTTCAGTGGACTTCATTGTTGAACTTCATATGTCCAAGGGGTTTGATGCCATAATGATGGTTATGGAAAGGTTTACAAAGTTTGCGTTGTTTATCCCATGCTCCACTACTATAACAACGGCGGATACAGCAACACTCTTCATCACTCATGTCTTCTCCATATTTGGACTCCCTCCGGAAATTGTAAGTGAGCGGGGCCCACAGTTCACAGCCAGGTTTTGGGATGCCTTGCTGGGACTTCTTAGAATCAAAGCCTGTCGTTCTACAGCATATCACTCACAATTGGATGGACAAACTGATAGAGTTAATTATGTATTAGAGCAATATCTACGTTGTTACTCCTCAGCCACCCAGGACACTTGGGCCACGGACCTTCCTTTAGCGAAATTTTCCTACAACAACGCCTCCTACTCTTCTACTGGATTCTCCCCTTTGAAGAAACACTGGGATACAACCCATCTTTCCAGATTGGAGCACGTTTAACTTCAGCAGTCCCTGAAGCAGAGGACCAGATCACCAAGATCTGAGACACTAAAAAGCTTGTTCAAAACACTTATCAAAAGCCATTGAATATTATAAGAAGTTTGCTGATAGAAAACGACTCTCTGGACATGACATTTCTGAAGGCTCACTTGTTATGCTTGACACCTGCCACCTGTATATGAAGGTTCCCTATAGGAAGCTGGCTAGTAAGCGCTCTGGTCCCTTTGAAGTAGAGAAGGATTTGGGTAATGGTGCATACTGGATCAAGCTTCCTGCCCATTGGAAACAACACAATGTTTTCCACATTTCTCAACTATCCCCCTTCAAGGGAGAGCTTCCTTCTATCCCTGAGCTTATTACCATAGGGGACTCTTAAGAGGCTGAAGTGGAGGCAATACTGGCCTCAAGGAAATCTAGAAGGTCAATCCAGTATCTTGTTGCATGAAAAGGCTACCCAGCCTATGAAGATAGTTGGGTAAGTGCAAAGGATTGTGAGAATTGCAAGGAGTTGGTAGCTGAGTTCCATGAGTCAAATCCTAAAGCCCCCTACCCACCCAAGAAAATTTTCTATGATTTTCCATCAAACTCCCTATTAGAAACAAGAGCCTTTCCCAAGTCCACGTGCCAGGAGGAGGAATTCTTCCTGTATAAAAAGGAGAGTACAATAAAAAGTTTAAAACCCAACCTCCTGGATTAGGTCAGGAAAAGGTCCCTTTTAGGAAGAAGAAGGGGCCTAATGCCCCTGTGGAGCCCTTGGCTCAACTGGGAGGACTTGGGTCATGTAGTGGATTAACGTTAGGCTTCTGCATTGGCACCAAAAAACCCCACCACAGCACCCCATTTGACTGCTTCTGCTCTGATTGAAAGGATAAAGAGGTCTGCAATGAGGTAATGCAGGCCAGGAGCCTTCAACAACAGCTTCCCCTCCATCCGAGCCCTACTCCGCCATCCTTTACATCCTTTGGTGATAAGAAATGTGCTCCAAAACTCAGAAAAGGGCTCTCAATTCAGAAAAATGGGTCTGGGGAATGGGATCTGAAATTCTGGGTCCAGGAAAGCCAATCTGAGTCAAAAAATGCTTTCAGGAAAATTTGAAAAATCTTTTTAAATTCATCAGAATCGACCCTGGTGGAACGTAATTTGACTGTCCCTTCAATCCAAATTAATCCGCTTATGTTTGGATCAGTGAGGGTACCCTCATTGACGGATTTAACGCTTACATTGCCAGAACTTTTGCAACCTTTGCATAAGCCAGATGACGAAGCCCTGAACTCAAGATTAGTACCCACGAGTATGTCAGCTATAGCTGCCCAGTTAAATGTACCCATGGCCCTTTTCCCCATTTCACATATATAAGGCATCTGCCTTTGTAAAAAGCAGTTGTCAGTCCATTTTCACCTTTCCACTTTAATAAAAAAGACTTCCTCCAAAACTATTTTGTGATCTCTGCCGCTTTCTTCACAATTCTTTTACAATCAGCAAAATGTGCAGCAATCTGCGTCCTAGGGCTGATGGTTGTTGTGTGGGACTTCCAAGCCATCAATCCGGTGGCCAAGCAAATGGTGATTGCGATCCAGGAGTTACTGCAAACCTATGATGTCAATCCGCCACTTTGGAAGATTTCTCCAATCTACCAAACTCCTTGCAATGACCTGGTTACCATTTGGCACCTGGTGGACCAGCCTTGGGTCCACTTCCCACTTTGTGAAATAATTGGAGAATTTGATCTAATCTGCCTTGCTGATCTGCTAGTGGTTTGGCACAATTTGGGTGGAGTGAGACTATCTCCACTAATTGTGATTCCCTATTTGGAGGAGAGGACTCACTGTTCACTCAACTATGAGGTGGGAACCAGGAATCAAACCATCTGGGCCATTCCGCTGAGGGCCAATCTGACCCAAATTAATTAAAAAATTGATCCACCACGCTGGCGATGCACCTGAACTCACCATCCAACCTGAGACCTCCCAATGGACACAATATGAGGCCCAAGGCCTCCCAATGGTTGGAATGATTCAATTCAATTCGATTTGTGAGGCTAATCATAATTTTGAAAATTTTGAAAATTTCTATGATATTCAGATTTTTTTTATAATGATTAGTCCAAAATGACTAAGAAAATGAAGCCAAAGGTCAACAACTGCAGAACCAGGAGGATTGGATGTCCTCCTTGCCCCTCCCACCCTTGGGGGATGCCCCAGCAAGACCTGCGATTGCCCCCATTGCAGCCTTTTGGTTTGTTATGAAGGCCTTTAGTATGTTGATTAACTTCTATTTCCATCACCAGAATAATAGGGGATCCCTCCTCCAACTGTTCAGAACTGCTATGCCATTGGCATTCTGGGCTTTTCACTGGGTTGCTACACACCCAGATTGGAGGCCCAGTTTTACTTGAATCAGCAGATTCCATGACAATATTCATTGTATATATTATAAACAATAACAAAAAGCCTTCCCAAATGGACCTGAGCTTGCAATTTCTGGGGGTGATGCAATTTTACCAATATAACACCAAATCTGATATTGGGGAGGCAGGTAAAGTGTCTATGATCATTAGTAGCTAGGACTTCTTTGGTGTCAGTTTTAGCTAAGTAGTCATGGCATCAGACTGCAGCTGAATGTTGTGTTGAGCTAGTCTTCTCAAGGCTTTTTCATAAGTCATCAGTTTAGCTGGAAAGAATTCTTTAGCTAGTAGAGCAGGCATTCCAGGTTAGCAACTATATAAGGCATTGAAAGGGGACATTTTAAGGATCCAATGATAGATAATATGATAGGCCATAAGAGCGCTAGGCAAAAATTTGTTTCAATGTAAAGGGTAATAATTAGCAATCTTCCTTAGTATAGAAAACTAACGTTCCATTGGCTAACTAAAAAGCCATTTGTGAAGGTTTGTAGTGGGCCTAGAAGAGTTATTGTGTCCCATGAGGGTAGCTTAGATCCTAACCACACTGAAGGTGAAATTTTTCTCATTGTTACTCAATGGGACTTCTGGCAACCATTTCAGGTGAAGATATACTGATGTAAGAAGTTTTCGGCAGCTTTAGCAGATTTAGTGGGGAGAGCCACGGCTTCAACCCATTTGGGGAAGTGATCAATTCCTACCAGGATTTAAAGATTTCTGCTGGCAGTCTGGGGTAGAAAACTTAACACGTTTGGACTTATGGTATGGAGAGGTTAGTGAGGCATAGTGGTTTAATATCAATATTTGGGCTTTTCGCTGGATTGCCTCTTACAGGTTAGGCAGGCGTTTAGACTTCAATAATAGAGTTCATGAACAAACCAATAGTATCGATCCTTAACCTATCAAAGGGCTCCAGCAATCTTCTGTGCCCCAAAAGAGAATGGGCATCTAGGATCACAGGTACTATTTCTGAAGGTCAAAGATAGGACAACCAGTTACCTACCTTTTTGAATAACTTTTTCTCTCCACCTTGGTGTTGTGAAAATGCTAAGTTGACATATGTTGGGATTTTTACCCATATTACCAGCCTGCTAGATTACCTGGTATTGCTAGGGGAAAATCCATAAAGGCGAAGTGAATCAGAAATCAGTTGCCCAAGTTTCAGAGGAACTACGTTCAGGGGATTTTGAGATATTCGCCTGGTTGTATCCATTGGGGATCAATCTGGATGAATATTTATGATCTCATTGGGTGGAGTTGCTGACAAAATAGGGGCATCTAATAGTGATTAAATATCAGGTGTACCAATATGGATCAGTCAGGTTTTAACACTGACTGATTGAGAATGAATTTAAGTTGTGAGGCAAGTGATGCCACCTGCAACTAGTGAATTGATTGGTTGGTGAGTGACCTGCCATAATGGATAATAAGTCTCATTACCTAAGCAGGTCGCTAGCCAATTATGGTTGGTTCGCTTGGATCAAGAGGAAAACGTTAGGGACACGTTTTCTGACTCTTTACATTTGAGGTCTCGAGGATGTCCAATGATGGAATTCTAGCCATGATGGAGAAGACCATCGCTGCTGACACGAGGAAGGGTGATTCAATGGCAATGGCTGCCGTTTCATCAAAGAGGTGTCAACTGAGGGCTAAACAGATAAATCCCCACTATGTAATTCCCTAGGATTTACTATAATAAAAAGTAATCTTACAGAAAAAAGTAGCTTTACAGAGTTTAGAGTTTTTATTTAGTTACAGTATCAATTTGGTGTATAGTTAGGCTATCAGCTTCTATTGTGTCATTCTATGCCAAGGATACTATTGCAGAAGGCAATAATTGAAAAAATCTCGTAGAGAAGAGTAAAGATCCAAGTGGGGATCTAGAGATGAAGGAACCATAATCAGGGATAGCTGTTGACTGTGTGTTAGCTGAGATAGATTGTCACTGGGGTATCTTAGCTAAGATCAGGTGGACAAGAGTATAGGGAACAAATCCCTACAAGTACTACTTCAAGAGTATTAATTGGAAATACTGGCTGAGCGTTGGTCCAAAAAATAGTTCAATCTCAACTATGGATAATAGTCTCCATATTATTATTACTTCATAATTTATACACAACGTGACGAAGTGCACAAGGAAATCAAACCTGTGCAGTAAAATGTTACTGGGTTGATGGCCGATAATCAACCTAGAGTAATTTTTTACAAGTTGTTGCTCACTACAGGGGTAGTTAAGTTGAAGAATATAGAAATTAATGTTCTATGAATATGTTTCCAATTCTGGAAATAGGTTACTGAAGGAAGTAACTAAGATAGAACGTGAAGAGGATCACGTTCAGTGGCGTTCACCCAACTCAGCAATGGAGCTCTGAGTGAAGCAAAAGGAAGATACTCAAGTTCAGGGAAAAGGACTTGCAGCCTAGATTTGGAACTATCTAGTGCTGCAAGAAAACCAGTTCCACCTGACATCTACTTGAGATGAAGAGTATCAGAAGGGCCAACTTGGGTTGGAATTGGGCCTGCTGGAAATAGTCTCAAGAGTCAGCAGGGCCAACTCAGGTTGAAATTGGGCCCACTGGAAATAGTCCCAAGGAACAGCAGAACAAATTCAGGTTGATATTGGATACGCTTTAAATAGTTCTGAGGAGAGAGTGTTTAGTTAAAGCATTGGATGAAATAGGAAGAAATCTTCAGAGAATTGGATTGCCATACCAATGAAGAGATGAAGACAAAACAGGAAATGAGTAATCCAAGACAGTGGATAAAAACATTTAAATCAATAATACTTAATCACCGGTCAGAAGTTGCTGGAGACGAGTTCATCTATTCAGGAGAAATTGGATGAAGCTAATGAGGCCAGAATGACCTGTGTAATAAGGATAGTCACAAAGGCTGAAAATTGTTTTCAAGAGAAAAATGATCTGGACAATCGGACAAAACTTTTGGCTAATGGAATGTGAGGATCCAAAGCATCAGTTGCCAAAATAAGAGATGAAATTAGGGCCTGTTAGACAAATAACCAGTCGGGATTAAAGGCCTAATAATTAAAAGTATTGCCAAAGTAAGCAAGAATAGCCTATACGTGAAGAGACAGCACTGCTGGTCATATAGGGAGAAAGGTCAATACTAATCAGAAGTATTGAGCCTAAGAGAAAATAGTTGCAATGTTCCCAGAGGACCTCTGAACCATTAAATGGTTATGTCCTGAGATCTTGGTCAAGTCCTAGAAGAGGACCACTGAGCCAAATGGTTGATTAAATCTTAAATGGATAAGATTTTGAACCATGATGGCTGGTAGGTTTTTGTGCCCAGGACCCAGTTTGGATGAAGGGGAAAAGAAGGACCTGTGAACCTTTTTGTAGGTTGCAAGTCCCATTGCAAAAGAAAAATACAAAAAGATATATAAAACATAGAAAATATTGATTTTTATGATTTTCAGACCTAAGAAGCAAAAAGAAATGCTGATGGCCAGATGGAGGAAATTCCACTATTGATGAGATAAAATTATCAGCTGGGGTAACCAAGAGTATCAACCTATTGGTTGAGCAAGAGCTACTCACTGATATGTCAGAAGGCCAGCAAGAGGAGGTGCTTGAATTGTTGAAAAATATTGGGAAGTGTTTTCTCAGGATGACCATGATTTGGGATGTGCACGAGATGTGATCCACAAGGTCAACACCAGGGAAAATTTACTGATAATGATGAGACTAATCCGAAAATCAAAAGCCACTGAAGCGGTAGTGGAGGATAAAATCAGCAAACTAGTGAAGCATGGGCTTTTAGTTCCGTTGTCAAGTCCCTGGGAGAGTCCAATTCTAATTGTGAAGAAGAAGGATAAATTGAACCGGGTGGTGATTGACTACCAAAGGCTGAACAAAATTATGAAGAGAGATTTATATCCCCTACCAAGGATTAATGATGCACTGGATCGTTTAGGAGAAGCAAAGTATTTCTCCGCTATGGATCTAATCTCAGGATATTGGCAGATCGACTTGCCAGAAGAAGACCAAGAAAAATGTGTAATTATTGCCATGCAGGTGCTGTATCAACTGACGAGGATGCCCCAGGGTCTTTGCAATGCGCCTGCAACGTTTCAGAGGGCCATGGATGTGATACTAAGCGACTTGAAGTTGTCATGCGTCCTGATATCAGGACGATATTAACGTGTTCAGTAGAACACTTACTGATCACCTCCACCACTTGGAAGAAGTATTTAAGCAACTGTCTGCGGCTAACCTGAAGATCAAGCCAAGGAAAAGCCACTTCTTCAAAGAAGGGTTGGAATACCTGGGATTCATAATCAACTTAGGTGGATTGCAGCTGCAAACCCAGAAGATAGCAGCTATAGAGCGTATGGCTGTACCAGAGAGTGTCTGAGACATCCAAGTGTTCCTTGGGATGGTCAGATACTATAGAAGATTTATTTTGACTTTGCCCAAATAGCTGAGCCATTATTCTATATGTTGAAGGATCTGAAACAAGGATTCATATGGAATGAGGAAGTGCAGGAATCCTTCGATGAATTATGCTAGTATTTGATAGATTCACCAATTATGAAATATCTCCTTTTTGATCGGGAGTTTATCAATCAAACCAATTCTTCGTTGACGGCAATCAGCGCTGTACTGAGCCAAGTAGACAAATCTGGAGACGAGCATTTGGTGGCATATGTGAGCTGGACACTCTCAGCTGCTGAGAGTAACTACGACGTGACTGAGCGGGAATGCCTTGTGGTCATATACACATGCAAGCAGATTCAGGTGTATGTCCATGGAATGCACTTTAAGGTGAAAATGGACCACTATTTGCTGCATTGGCTGTACAATCTAAGAGAACCGGAAGGATGACTGGCCCAATGGGCACATAAGCTTCAGGCTTATGACTATGAGATAGTCCAATGAGTGGGGGCTTCTCACCAGAACGCAAATGGCTTATTGCAGCTACCAATGGTCCAGTTGGTATACTCGCAGGCGGTTGAGCTATTCCAGAGAATGGGCAAAGGAAAAATCTGGGATGAGCCCTAAGAAATCCAAGGTGCACTTCAGAAAGCGATAGAAAACACCAAGACTATGGATGGACAAGTATTCATGACAATCAATGGGAATTGGCTATTATTCCCAAAATCGTCAGAAAGAGAAGCAATAGTACAAGCAGCTCACAAGGTTGTCAGGCATGGAGGCCTGAGGAAAACAACTGACCATATTTGCTAGTAGTATTACTGGGAATCAATCACCTACGATGTTGTGGATTATCTGGCTTGTTGCATGGAGTGCCAGCTGCACAAAACACATAAGAATAAAGCGAATGCCAACTGGTCTGCCCTGGATTTACCTGTCACATAGTGTCCAGTGACGTGATGGGACCGCTGACAATGAGCACAGGGGGAGTCAAGTACATCATACCTGCCATCGACCATCTGACAAGATGGGTCAAGACAAAGGCCCTAACCAGAGTAGATACTACCAGTACTGAAGATTCATACTGGATCAAGTGGTATACTGGCATGGATGTCCACAGGTCCTGCTGAGCAACAATGGAACCAACTTCACATCTCATGTGATCCTGAGGTTAAATGAGATAATTGGGATCTGAGGAGCCGTGTCAGTACCATATTGGCCGGAGACAAACAACTGGTAAAACGGGTCAATGGAACGCTGGCCATAACACTAAGGAAGATAGTTGCAGAGAGAACTTCTGCATGGGGAACGTACCTGAGCTCAGTGACGTTTGCCTACAACATTAGTCATCATATGGCAACAAGAAAGATGCTGTTTGAATTATTATATGGAAGAAAGGCCGCGTTGCCACCAATTTTAATTTGGTAGTGGAACCTACGTCAGGGATGAGTACCAAGCAATACTTGAGCCAACTGAAAAGTATCCTGATTGATATGCAATTGCAAGCATTTGATACAACCTTAAAGAAAAGGATATGAGCAAAATTGATGGATGACAAGAACTGACCAGCATTAGAAGAATATTGAATAGGGGAAAGAGTCGCCTATTGTGGTACGCATGGTTTTGGACAAAAAAACAAATTAGATGCATTGTGGTCAGGTCCGTTCAAAGTAATAGCCAAGACAGAAACTGATGCTTATTCCATTAAGAATCTCTTGGATGAAAGAGTTGTAAATCAAGTCCATGCTAAGTATCTAAATTATTGGATCAATGAAAAAAATAAAAGAGTTATTGAAGGACCAATGAACCATTAAGTTGGTCATGTCCTGATGATTAGGTCAAATCCAAAAAAGGACCTCTGAACCAATCTAGATGGTCAAGTCTGAAAAAAGGACTGCTGAACCATGGAAAACTGTTAGGTTTAAGTACCCAGGACCCAGTTTGGGGGAAAGGATGGACCACTGGACTGAAATAAAGTCAAGTCCCATAGTAAAAAAGAAAAATAAAGATAAAATTGATAAAGATATTGGAAAAAAATTTATTATAAACTGCATAGATAAAAAAATCTAATATATGCTTATAATTTCTATTTTTATTGGTCATCCTCAGTATGGGGATGATTATGCCTATGTTGCCTCTTGGGGGGGAGGATGGATCGCGGAAGGAATAAACAGCCTGTTGAAATTGATATGTGATTGGACGCTTGCGAGGGCAAGACCTACACAAAACCACATTTGTTGAGCAGATGCTGAGCCCTGAGAAAAAGTGACTAGGGGAAAGGAAATTGAGATGTCGGAGGAAGCCAATTGCAAAACCCTGGAGCGGGGAGGAAAGCAACAGTATAAAAAGAGGCAATTGGCAAATAACCCCAAGTAATCCCAATATGGCACCAGAGCTGGAAGATTAGTCCTGAGCACCTGCCGATGGGCTTCATCAAGGACACTGAACATGTGGGCTGACAATGAAGAAGGAATGCTCAATGGGGTTGCCAAAGCATACCCCCTATCAACGTCATCAGCATAAGATACCAATGGGAAGCTCCAGAGAAGAGATAGTTGTGCAGAGAACAGATTGCATCCTGCAAGTGGCGACTATGGGCTTCTCAGAAGCTAAAGCTGAATGAATGGTGGAAACCAGGTGAGGCTGGAAGCTTCGTGGACCAACTTTGAAGAACTTGGTCAGCAAAGTGAAGAGCATAGGTGGCAGTATTCCGGTCCAGAAGGTTATCAAGAATAGAGAAATTCAGCGCTAAAGTCAAAGCCTTGGTGACTTGGGTCTGAAGTTCAGCGTAGGGGAGCTCAAAGTGAATCCTGTTACTGATTGAGAGCTCATAGACCATAACAGCGGATTTGTAAAATTGACCAAGTTGGAAGAGGAACTCAGGGAGCAAGTCTGACCTGGCCAGAAATGAATGATCCAGAGCAACCGGCATAATCTCTGGAGCATCTATGATGATGTTCAGAGCATCAGCAAAAGGAGCCAAATCTGGGAGGGTTTCAAAGTCTAACTCTGGAATTAACTGCAAAGTAAGAGTCAGCTGAGAGTTGTTTGAAATGATGGCCAGCCTGGTTTCAAAGAGTATTATCTACTGTTTTTGGTAATTTGATAAAAGGACTAGCCGCTTGCACCAGACTAGGCATATGAGTCCTGGAAGGACCATAAAAGAGGTTCCGTTGAGCATCATGACTCATCTTTTGGAAGAGACGGAGGTCTGTATCAGACAGACTATTGAGGAGCTGCTGGTTGCGAGACTTGGAATTTGACATATGAGCTGGGTGAGAGAGGGGATGTCAGACTTATATAGAAGTTGACATTATGCGCACTATAATCCATTAAGCTCCAATTTAGGAGAAATTAATCTCAAAATTAATGAGATATGCTCTCCAAAGAAAGAGTTAAGAATGACTTATGCTAAGAGGCTATGAACGAAATAACAAGGGTGGATAAGAAAAAAGTATTCTTAATCAAGACGCAAAACAAACATTGACGGCAAGAGTCTCCTGTCTAGGATGAGGAGAAAATCACGAAATCAAGGATGCTGGACCAAGAATCCTGAATATGACAGAGGGTCATATACCCTGACAGGGGGAAAACCGGATCCCAGGACTAGTATCATTATGAGTAAATTGATCAGATTGGCATGACAGAAGGTCATGGGGGACCGCACTCTGAGAAGGTGGTAGCAAGGAGGAAGAGGAAGAACGCCATATGCTGAAGGACATCCCAATAAGCATTGAGTATTGAAAAGTGTACTCTTCTTGAACCAATGAAGTATTTGACCAGGTGTCTGAAGCGGTATTCTCATGCCCCAGTCCTTTTCTCGCTAGAAATCTAGGCAAGAGGGGGATATGTTAGACTTTTTGCTATATTCCCAGCCTGCTAGATTACCTGGTATCACTAGGAGAAATTCCCTAAAGCGAAGTGAATCAGAAATTAATTGGACCAAGTTTTGGAGAAACTACATTTGGGGGATTTTAAAATATTTGCCTGGTCATATCTGTAAGGGATCAATCTAGATGAATACTTAAGATCTCATTGGGTGGAGTTGACGAAAAAATAGGGGATCTGATAGTGATTAACTATCAGGTGTATCAATTGGGATTGGTCAGGTTTCATCACTAAATGATTATAAATGATAGTAAGTTATGAGGCGAGTGATGCCACCTGCAACTAGCAAATCGACTGGTTGGTGAGTGACCTGCCATAATGGGAAATAAGTCCCATTACCTAAGCAGGTCACTAGCCAATTATGGTTGGTTCGCTTGGATCAAGAGGAAAACGTTAGGGACACGTTTTCTGACTCTTTCCTTTTGAGGTCTTAAGGATGTCCAAAGACAGAATCCTAGTCAGGATGGGGAATACCATCGCCGCTGAGACGAGGAAGGGTGATTCAATGGCAATGGCTGCCGTTTCATCAAAGAGGTGTCAACTGAGGGTTAAACATCTAAAACCCCACTATATAATTAGGATTTACTATAATGAAAAAAGTAACCTTACAGAAAAAAGTAGCTTTACAGAGTTTAGAGTTTTTATTTATTTACAGTATCAATTTGGTGTATAGTAAGACTATCAGCTTCTATTGTGTCGTTCTATCTCAAGGATATCTTTGCAGAAAGCAATAATTGGAAGACTCTCAGAGAGAAGAGTAAAGATCTGAGCGGGGATTTAGAGATGAAGGAACCACAATAAGGTAAGCTGTTGACTGTGTGTTGGACTGAGAGTGATTGTAATTGGGGTATTTAGCGAAGATTGGGTGGACAAAAGTATAGGGAACAAATTCAAGTACAACTTCAAAAGTATTTAATCAGAAATACTGGCCGAGCGTTGGGCCAAAAAATAGTTCAATCTCAACTATGGATAATAGTCTCCATACTTTTATTTATTCATAATACATTCTACACAACGCGACAAAGTGCACAAGGAAATTGAACCTGTGCAGTAAAAAGGTTACTGGGTTGATGGCCAATAATCAACCTAGAGTAAATTTTTACAACATATTATTTATGGGGTCATCCTCATCATCCCAGGCATCAGGGGCCATGAGGAGGTCATGTAATCTCTATGTTTCACTGTTGTCTAAATGAAGGACAGGAGCTGAGTCAACCCATCAACATTCATATGGCAGGCTCCAGCTCAGTGCTCAAGTTTCATGTCATAGTGAAGGAGGCTTAAAGCCAAACATGCCAACTGTCCAGTGGGATCATTCATATTCTAAAACCACTTTAAGGAGACATGGTCAATAACCTCAATGAAAAGAAGTTCCATATAGGAAGGGGCTATAATGTTTTAAAGTGAGCAAATCAGCAAGGCACTCATTATATGTGACGCTGTAATTGCGTTCATCTTTTTATAACATCTTGCTGTAATAGGATACAGGGTGAAATAAAACATTGACATAAATTGGGCTAAGATGTCTCCCACAGCTAAACAGAGGCATCAGTAAACAGGATGAAGGGTTTACCATAATTTGGGTGACGTAGAATTAACATTATTGTAAGAGCTTCTTTAGCGTCCTAAAGGTAGCCTATTGTCCAGCACCCTAATAGAAAAAGTATTCTTCGCCTTAAAATGAGACGCTCACTCAACAGTATAAACTTGAGGATAAATTGATAATAATACACCATCATAACCAAAAACACATGCATATTGCACAGGGCTTGAAACGCAATTATTTTGGATATAGTCTCAACCTTATCTTGTTGGGTTGTATCCCTTCCTGTGAAAGGGAGTGTCCATGGAAATCCAATTTTTTTTTAGAAAAAAGTACATTTCAATGGTTTTAACTTAATGTTAGATGCATTCAGGCCACGGGACACTTCCTTTAGATGCTTAAATTCAGAAGGAGCGGTTACTGAAGAGAAGTGCATCACCAGGCATGGGTGAGGAGCCAATCCAGTCAAGATGGCAACAATGGCGTCATCAAGAGGTAAAATCTTAGCAAGTAATAGTATATGGGATTCATTATAGAGCTGATCAACAAAGGAGGTGATTAATTCTCCCTTTAGCATGCTAAGGCACATAAAGGCATGTTTCCTCCTATGCAAACTCTGCATCAAGCCAAATTCTTCAATAAGGGCCTTCTTAACCCCCACCCGGGTGCTGAGGGTGGCCATAGTTAGAACCATTACCACTTGGGCCATGCAATATCATGTAAGCTCAGCTAGCAGTAGCCAATTTTTATGAACTTAAAACTGCACAAGGATCCTGGAGGCAAGAGTTTTTATGATTCCTCTAGCCTCTTCTATGGCCGTCTCCTTAGGAACTGTAACGCACAGGTTTTTGCCAATATGTGACAAACGAGTTGGGCAGCACCAGCCATGTCACTGACCAAATGACTGATAGTCCCACGAAGAACCACCCTCTAACCCACGCACCATTCCCAAACTTCCTAAGCATTTGCGGACTAGTGTCCCAGCAATGCTGCAAGTGAGAAATAAAACCTGTCCCCAAGATAGTGCCACGAAAGAGGCCAAAGCCTGGCCTAGCTCGCTTGCAGAGCTCATGGTTTGGGTTATTCTTGATCAAATTTCTTTTATATAAGATAACTTATTTATAAAGCAAGTGATTTTTTTTAAATTTTTTTCTGATTGAGAATTTTAAACTATATTTGAAGTTTCCTTTTTCCCATTTAAAAAGCATTTTTTGTGAGGTTAATATATTAAACCCAAAATTAAGCTCTCAAGCGACATCTACACTTTTGCACTTGCAAGTCTTGAGTCCCACATAACAAAAACTCGGAGAATTTTGAGACACTGGGCGTTCAATATGCCAGATCAAACCTTGTTCTCAAATCTCCAAATCCTTACTTATGACTTCCATTACTAATGGTTCTTGTGATTGGTATGACTTCTGAAATCCAAACTGCAAATTTTTGCGCAAATTTGAACCAATACTCATGAGGTCAATATGTGGATCTATCTGGCTCCAATCTGTCACATCGCCCCCTTTTAAATCTAAAAACTCCTGGATCTTCTTGGGGCAGTGTGCACACTCCTCAGGTGTTTACCAGGTCACTTTCTCTATCAGGTATCCCTTCCATTTTACCATAATTTGCTGGTGACCCCTGACCCAACGCTCTTTCAGGATCTGTTCGACCTCATATTCCTGGTTGTTCTCCTCTCATGGGTTCATCGGCCCAGGCCGCTTTGGTCTTGCCATCAGAATCCTCAAAGCTGGGACCATGGATAACTGGATGGGCTTTTGACCCTTCTGGGAGGTCCAATTCAAATGCCACTTTGTTAACAACCTGGATCATCCTATATGGGCCTAAGAACTTCAGTTCAAGTTTCCAGCTCTTCACTGGTACTGCATAATTTTTCGCTGCCACAAATATCCAATCATCTGAGCAAATTATGGGTCTAGCACTCTTTGTAAATCCACATATCATTTTTGCCTCGCTTTGGCATGCTCCAGGTTGGTTTGAAATTTCCTTCTGATCTCATCCATTCTTCAGGAAATTTGTTCGCCACCTGGCATACTCCATTGTTTGATCCCCCATCCAACACCAGATTGGATCCATGATTAGCAAAGAATGGTGATATTCCATTTGACGATTAGTGGTGGTTATTGTAAGCAAACTGAGTGGGTCTAATCCATGTAACCCATTTATCCTGCTGGTCTGAGACATAGCATTGGAGGTATTGATCCAGTACTTGGTTTACCATCTCTGTTTGCCCATCAGACTGGGGTGGTATGCTGAGGCCCTACATGGGAGAATCTTTAAATTACTGAGCAGGCTAGACCAAAATTTGATACAAATTGGGGATTAAGATCCAAAATGATATCGGCTGGTAGGCCATGATGGGTGAATATCTCACCAATAAAAACCCTTGCGGTGTCCTTGGCTGAGAATTATGAAGTACATGGGAAAAACTCAACATATTTTAAGCAATCAATGACAACCATTATCGCATCCTTCCCCTGGACCTTAAGTAACCCTGTAATGTGATCCATGCTGACTGACCCCATGGCCAATTTGGAACCAGGAGTGAAACTAGCTTACCTGCGGGCTGCTTTTGCAAGGGCTTTGAGCGCGTGCAAGCCAAGAACTCCGCCACATATTTCTTATATTTTTTTGTAGTCCATCCCAGGAATACTTCCATTGCACCAAGTCAATCATCTTCACAACCCCTGGATGTCCTGCCAGCGGGTGGTCATGTGATGCCTGAAGCACTTCCCACTGCAGTGATGGGTTTGGAACCCATATCTGAAAGTTATGACATATTATTCCATTTTTTCTTCCTTATGTACAATGCAGGCTGTGACGATGGCCCTATTCTGTTTCTGCCCATAACTGACACCCAAATGAAGACCTCCTTTGCTTCCTTTGAATTTCCCTTTCCAGTTCATCCTCCTCACTCACCATCATGGCAAATTGGTCTTTCCAGAACATGGTTGCTATGTTATTCTTCTCCTACTCAGCCTTCTCATATGCTAGCCCTGCATCCCAGCTCAACTAATATGCTATGGTGTTAATGGCTCCCAGATGGTATTCAACTCAGAAAACATAACGAGTCAGCTCCACATGCCAGCGGGCTTGGCGCTGATTCATTTTCCTGGGCTTGGCAATATTTCAGTGCCCAATGGTATATGCATACTATGAAGGGGTGACGGGTGTACAACAAGTGGTGATGCCACTCCTGAAGCGCCGCAACCACTGCCAGTAGCTCCTTGTCATATATTGGGTAATTCACCTCCACAGGGATCATTTTCCAGCTGAAATAACACACTGGGTGCTCCAACCCATCTTCCCCCTCCTGTAGGAGTACTACTCCCAATGCAAAATTCGATGCGTCTGTTTCCACCATGTAAGGTTTTCCCAGATCTGGATGGCAAGGACCAGCGCCAAAATGAGCTTCACTTTCAGCAAGTTGAATGCTCGCTCCTCTTCTTCCCCCATATGAATGGTACCTTCTACATCAGTCACTTAAGTGGTAGCGCTAACTATAATAGATTCTTGAGAAACTGACTGAGGAAATTTACCATCCCCAAAAAGCTTCTCACCCCTGTATGATTGGTTGGTGCCTTCCATGCGCGCACCACCTGGATCTTATTGAGGCATACCCCTAGGCCTTTCCAAAAAATCACATTTTCTAGGAACCTAACCAACTCCCAGTTAAACACACATTTCAAAGGTTTAAACTGTAATCCTGCCTCAGCCAATGCCTTTAGGATCTCCAGAACATCCTGTACATGAGCCTTCTTGGAACGTGAGAACACTAGGATGTCATCCAATAAGTGATACAACACTGGCTGATCAACTGATAGAGCACTCAGTTGATCATTCATTGAAATACTGCTGGGGCATTGTGCAGCCCAAATGGCATAACTCAGTATTGGAACATTCTGAGGAGGCACTTGAATGCATATATCTTTGGTGCTCCAGCCTCACAGGGACCTGGCTGAATGCATCTGCCAAATCGAGCTTGGTAAAAATGGTGCATCCCATGACCATCAGCAAGATATCCTCCATTAGCAGCATTTGGATAAGGATCCTGTCAGACAGATGGCAAGTAGAAAATAGAATGGCCTACCAGCCTGAATACCGGAGCATCCAAGTGGTGGACCAGAATGCCAGGGGTACTGCTGCTGGTATGACGGTTATGGAACTGGAAGGGAAGTTAAATCTCAACTGATAAAAAATGGAAATTTGGGGAGGGTGTTTTTTATTGGGAAATTTAAGTGAAGAGAATTGACCAACAATTTTCTCAGGGCGATGTGCCCAATTAAATAGTCATCAATTTTGGGGAGGGAAAATAAGTTGGGATCAGGTTCCACAAATTCAACCTAAGTGGTGAACTATTTGGGAATATGTGGGTTAGTTCCCTAGGGACTGGTATTGCAAAATTCAGCGACAAGCCGAGTTTCGGTCAGTTCAACCTAAGAGGTGAACTATTTGGGAATAGGGGGTAGTTCCCTGGGGGTCAACATCACAATATTTGGTGACGAGTCAAGTTGCGGTCAGGTCAACCTAAGAGGTGAACTATTTGGGAATAGGAGGGGGAAGATTTTTGATCATTGTGTAAACATAATTTGCAACTGTTGGGCATTCTGAATGATAGCTCAGCCTTCATACCTTTTTGACCATTTGAAATCTGAGTATCCAGCTGATTGCCACTCAAATTAGTTGCAATTAATTCCATTTTGGTGATCTCAGCGCAGATTTTAATAATTCATCATGACAGTTCTGCTGAGGAGAGTGCAAGTACCAAAAGTGGGATCCAAAGCTGAAGGACCATTTTCCAGCACTCATCTACCATGTGAGTGAGATCGCCCTGGGTAATGGGGGTTTGGCCATCCTCTTTGGTATTTTCTTGCTCAGGAACAGAAGGTTGGCCCAATTAACACCCAGCGGACGTTCCTCAGGACTTACATTACCCTTTCCTTTTTCCAAGAGAAGAGCCTCATCACTGGGAAACTGTATGAGAGCCACCTTCTTGTGCGCCTTGGGTGACTTGATCGCCATTACTGACGTAGGTTTTTGGGAAAATGGGGAAGCTCAGGGGGGGAGATGTGGGATATTTCATCCAGGTTCATACAATTCGCACAATCGCGCATATTACCCAAATGTTCTTATGGAAGGAATGTCGCAATTTACAGAATACCAGGATAACTTCTTCCTCAGCCTCTTCCCCATTTGCAATGATAATCAGTTCCATAGGAATTGCACCTTTGAAGGGCGACAGCTGGGAAACTACTGGGCTTTGGAGGATAAACTCATTGCAAGTTGAGATGTCAGACTCTACTGACATGGGCAAGGTAGCCATGGCAACTATGGGGCATGGTTTTCCTTTAGTTTTTGAGTGGGATAGGGCTAATGTGGGCAGGGGTAATCTTCTTTATGACCTAATTAAGTTGAAAAGAAAAAGCCATTGCTTCACCAATATCTGCGAGAAAGGTGGAAATGGTAGAGATTGATGGTTGGTCGATTATGTTTGGCAGATGGCAAGTAGAAAATAGACTGGCCTACCAGCCTGAATGCCGGAGCATCCAAGTGGTGGACCAGAATGCCAGGGGCACTGCTGCTGGTATGACGGTTATGGAACTGGAAGGGAAGTTAAATCTCAACCGATAAAAATGGAAATTTGGGGAGGGTGTTTTTTATTGGGAAATTTAAGTGAAGAGAATTGACCAACAATTTTCTCAGGGCGATGTGCCCAATTAAATAGTCATCAATTTTGGGGAGGGAAAATAAGTTGGGATCGGGTTCCACAAATTTGACCTAAGTGGTGAACTATTTGGGAATATGCAGGTTAGTTCCCTAGGGACCAATATTGCAAAATTCAGCGACAAGCCGAGTTTCAGTCAGTTCAACCTAAGAGGTGAACTATTTGGGAATAGGGGTAGTTCCCTGGGGGTCAACATCACAATATTTGGTGACGAGTCAAGTTGTGTTCAGGTCAACCTAAGAGGTGAACTATTTGGGAATAGAAGGGGGAAGATTTTTGATCATCATGTAAACAGAATTTGCAACTGTCGGACATTCCAACTGATAGCTCAGACTTCATACCTTTTTGACCATTTGAAATCCGAGTATCCAGCTGATTGCCACTCAAATTAGTTGCGATTAATTCCATTTTGGTGATCTCAGCGCAGATTTTAATAATTCATTGTGACAGTTCTGCCGAGGAGAGTGCAAGTACTGAAAGTGGGATCTGAAGCTGAAGGACCATTTTCCAGCGCTTGTCTACCATGTGAGCGAGATCACCCTGGGTAATGGGGGTGTGGCCATCCTCTTTGGTATTTTCTTGCTCAGGAACAGAAGGTTGGCCCAATTAACGCCAAGTGGACGTTCCTCAGGACTTACAGATCTGGTTCCATGACCTCATTTAACCTCAAGTAATACACACATGGCCATAACTCTCCACTTGCCTTAAGTACTAGCAACACCAGAGTACCACAGCTGTTTTTGATGGCTTGATCAAACCTTTGCTCAACATTTAACTCACATGGTCTTTAATGCATCCTTAGCTCATTTAATCAATGGATAGACTGGACAACCATGGGGAAGTTTGGACCCTTCCTTAAACTGGAAAGAGAATGCATTTGTCCCAGTGAGGGAAGATGCCAAATCCTTTTTTGGACCAAAGACCCCCACAAAATTTTTGTATTCTTCAGGTAAGACCTCTTCCTGCATGGCCCCCAGGGTTTGAGGCTCATCTAACTTCTGGTTTCCTACTAACAGTCTCCACTTCATTGGTGGTCCACAAATCTTGGGTACAAGGTAATGGTACTGGCAGGCACATCGATCTGGGGGTCTGAACTGATGCCATCACCGCATCCCAAACACTACTGGGTGGGTCAGGTTCTTGGTTGCACAAAACTGCGTCCAAACCTGAATGTGGCCTGCTGAACCTTCACCAAAGGGCATACGTGCCACAATGGCGCCCTTCATGAGGCATTGGCAAAAACCACCACTGGTCCTTCCTGCACCTGCAGCTTCAAACATTCTGCCAATGCCAATTCAACGTAATTCTCTTCCACCCCAGTATCTATCAGGGCCACTGCCCTTTCCATTCCCCCATCTGTATGCAGCTCTATGGGGATAAACAGTCGAGAATAAAGTAAAGAAGGCGATTTATTTTTGGATGAGTCTTTCACTTGCAGATTGGCTGATGGAAATTTTGACATATTACCTTGGCGTTCTCCCCTTGAACATTTCCCACGTTTCTTGAGGCTGGTGCCACCCCCCTTGACTGGAATGGCTGCTTACCAGGGACTGTCTCTTACCTGAAAACATTAATTCCTCACACCAGTCTCGTGCCAGTGCTAATTGTTTTTTTGACTTAAACTGCTAGAGCCACTTCCTCCCCCAGAGTCACTTGGATCTTTTCTGCTGCAAAGGCTGCTAGCAAATCTGGCTGCAACTCATGGCAGAACATTCGTGAGGACTGGGAATCCATGACCTGTGCTGCCTTTGCCAGTGAACTGAAGACCCAAGCATACTCTTATTTGGAGCTATTATCCTGGCTGACTGATAATAATGCCGACCAGGCCTCATCTTTTACTTTGTCTGGACATGCTTCCCAGTCAATCATCTCCACAAACTCCTCCATGGAATTTTACAAACTATCCTACTCCTCAATGAGTTCCTGGAACCATCTTACCAATTCCCAAGGTAATTTATCCACCACCTAAGCTAGTTGGAGCGTGAGAGGGGATTCCCCCTGTCACCTGCACTAACTGTGCCTGGAAACGGATCCGCGCCATTACCTGGTGAAGTTTATCTAATGCCTCCATGGATAATGCCACATTTCCAGTAGGTGGTTTTGGCTTCTCCTGGACCACTGTGGTTTTCTGAGTTGTGCCCCCCATAATTGACCCACTTTGCATAGCAAAAATGCCAACAAAAATCCCACCATAACCACGCTCAAGAGATGTTGGTTCCAAAACTCTCCACTGGTAACCACCGCTTCTTCCCAGGGCCCCCACAAGACAGAGAGAAAGGTATTTGAGTACTGTTTTATGTAATGCACAGTTTCTTGCCAATAAATGACAAATGAGTTGGGCAGCACCAGCCATGTCACTAACCATATGACTGATAGTCCCATGGAGAACCACTCTCTCACCCATGCACCATTCCCAAACTTCATAAGCATTTGCGGACTAGTGACCCAGCAATGCTGCAAGTGAGCAGTAAGGCCTGTCCCCAAGATAGTGCCGCAAATGAGGCCAAAGCCTGGCCTAGCTCACTTGTGGAGCTCATGGGTCAGGTTATTCTTGATCAAATTTCTTTTATATAAAAAAAATTTTTTTATAAAGCAAGAGATCTTATTTTTATCATGTTTTTCTGATTGAGAAAATGAAACTGTATTTGAAGTTGCCGTTTTCCTATTTTTAAAGCATTTTTCATAAGTACAATATATTAAACCCTACATTAAGCTCTTTTGACATCCACTTTTTTGCACGTGAAAGTCTTGAGTCCCACATAACAAAGACTTGGAGGATTTGAAACACCGGGCATTCAATATGCTGGATCAAATCTTGTTCTCAAATCCCCAAATACTTACCTATGACTTACATTACTAATGGTTCTCGTGATTGGTACAACTTCCAAAATCAACCATAAATTCATGCACAAATTTAAAAAATATTTACGAGGTCAATGTGCAGATCTGGATGTCCCCAATCTGTCACAGGAACCTGATTTCTTGATGCAGCACAAATCAGATGTCTTCTGCAACATGAGGTTAAACATTTTTTCTCTTGTTGCAAAAACTTTTGCAACAAATCCAAATCTAATATAGGTAATGTTTCATAATCTCATTGAGGAGATTAGTTTGCACTTAATGTTGGGGAGCTGTTGGGCGAGTAAAGTTAAGGGCACAGGTGTAGGCCCCACATCAACTAGGTTTTGTAAATTCCCCAGCGAATCCTGCTGAATAGATAGAATAAATATTAAAAAACCGAGGGTTACCATTTCCCCAGACATTTTGGCCTGGCAAACGTGCTGCAACCAGTTCATCAATATTCCACACTCCCAACCACTATCATCTGTGGAACATGGGGTGCATGTTTTCCTGGATATTCAACAAACGGCGCTTTGGGAGAAATTTTTGTGGAGATGTACACACACATTTCCCATATGTGGTGTATGTTGCACCACACTCCATGCCTTGAGGTTGGCTGGAACTTGGATTTAAAAATAAAGAAGTGGCAGATGAAACCACAAAAGTGCGAGTAGTAGTGGACCTCTCAGATGGTCAATGAGTAGTCAAATCAAAACACACCCACTGGATTAAATCAAACCAAATTTCAGTAACTTTTGACTTCCTACCTACTACAGTCAAGCGAACTGTGCTGGAGCATCACCTGAAGGCTGGGCTCGCTCATTATGGGGAAATCCAATCCCCCAAGATGCAGCGCTTTATGCTCATTCCAGACCTGTGTATGGGCAAAGCAATTGCTGTTCTCACCCCATCCACGGGGACAGTGGAAAATTTGACCCAAATCCCACATACTGATTTTATCAAAATCAATGGGCGGGACTCCCACCCATTCATGGTCACTGTGGATAGCACGCCTCCTATCTTCACTTTCTGTCATGCTTTTGGCCACAAGGCCCATACCTGCCCCACCAAGGAGGGCATTACTAAAACTGAAATAATTTTGGATGCAATGTGCAATGCAGATGCCCACTATGAACCAGCAGTAGACACCGATGCAGCCTTCCCGTGGGGAGCACAGGGATGCTACATTCAAATAAAACCTGTGTCCCCACAGGAGCGTAAGAAGGCCAAGCAGGCCTGCAAGGTGGCGGCCAAGGAGGCGGCCAAGACCGCATCCGCAATTCTGCCAGTCCAGCTCCAGGAGGACATTGAGTCATTTGTTTTGAAAGAAGCTTACAAATTCTTCCACCATTCAGATTGGGACGCCCAAGCCAATTGGGCCACCCAAGCTGAAAACCTGATGGGTGAGTTGGTTTCACATGACCAATGCTCCCAAGCATTGATTGGGACCGAATCGCTCACCAATATTCCTGCCAAAATTCCACCTTCATGCAATGGTTCACTGCAAGTGCACACAACTCCAAAATTTGTCCCACAGTGGGGAAAAGGCAGAAGGCAAAAGCCAACGTGAACCCCACAGCTAAAGCTTTCCATACCAAACCATACTCCATAGTACAGAATACCCGCACTGCCAGGCAGTGACGTGCTGAGAACATGAAGGCTGAAGTGCATGGGTGCCCTTCCCTCGCACCTAAGGTGCAATGGGGGGAGCCTTTACTTTAGGGACGTTGAACATCGCTGGACTCAAGGCCTCACTGTCCCAGGCTAGGAAAATGAGTTTTTTAAAAATAAATTACCCATGGACATCCTAGCCATTCAGGAAATCCACTATCCATGCGGTACTGTAGAATCATGGGCAACCATGATCCTCCCTTCCCTTTCCTTTTGGTCTATGCACTGTGGGGTGCTTAGATGCACAGCCTGTAGTTTTAAGTCTATTTTTAAAAATATTTACCTTTATGGCCGCGTCCTTATAGTAACCTTTTCATGGGGCAACAAAATGCATGCCGTCATTAATCTTTACGCCCCAACCTGTGCATGAGATTATTGGGAATTCTTCTCAGACATCATTTCCCTTCCACTACCCCCTGACCCATTTGTTGTTGGCGACATGAACTGTTGGATGAACCCATCCACAGACTGCTGGCCCTCATTGCCTACACCCCCACTAGAGGCACATTGAACTTCACGTTCTCAAAGACATCCTAGGGTTGTTCAATACTTTGCCATATCATGCACCGCTACTCACTAACATGTTATGCCCCCATGTACACAACGGTCAGCTAAGGTCCATGACCTGCATTGACCTTATTCATGCACAATTGATATTTCAATCCCAAATTCCACTTCACTACGATGAAAATTGATTTATCTAACCACAGGATGGTATCAGTTTCCTTCCATTTGTCCAATCCAGCATCCCAGGTGCCAAAATGGTGCAAACTCCGCCCCACCAAGATTGCATCGCCAAGATTTTCCTCATGGGTGGAAACTGTGACCTCAGCTCCAGAGTTTATGCATCATTTTGTGCAGACCCAATCTCCATCTGGTCAACCTTCAAAGTGAACACAATCTGCCAGGCTTGCCACCTCTCCTCCCATCGCTCACAGGCTGCCTTGGCAGTCATTTTGCACATGCTGGCAGAAGTGGACCACCTGGAGTCGAACATTCCCACTGCAGGATACAGCCCAGCTTGGGGTCTCAAGTGGGTGAAAGTGTCCGCGCCTCAACACACTGGTAAGACAACACAAGCATCAGGTTTGTGTTCAGTATAAAGCAAAGCATATATTACAGTGAGCGATATGTGTTCCACTTACTTTTTTCAAAATTTTTTTGCACCATGCCAGAGCTTGGCCTGCACACAGGTGCGAAAACCCAGACCACTCCGTCGTGGATATGCTGGCTGAAGTGGCAATCAAAATACAAAATTATTACTCCAAATTATATCGATCTGATCCAATTCTGCCAGCTGAAATGGAAAATTTCTCAAAAGCACACACATCTGCACCATTTCCCATTTCTCTGAGTTGATGAATTTGATTACTCAGGACAAACTCTGGTCCAGCCGTTAATGGTACACTGTATAGAAAATGCCCAGGCCCATACGGAATCGCTTATGAGTTCTATAAGAAGTATTTCAAAGATTTTTCCTCCCTGCTGCTTGCCTCTCTGACCAATGCCTTCTGGAAACACGCCTCCTACCTGGAAGGCAAGAGGACTTCACAATTACGTTATATAAAAAGGGGATAAGCTGGACTTAGCCAACTGGCGCCCCATTTCACTCACTAACACAGACACAAAAGATTTTTACTAAAATCATGGCTAACCGTCTAGGAGTTGTTACCTCTGCTCTCATTTCCCCTGAACAATTTGGTTTCATCCCTAAAAGGTCGATTTGGGACAATATACACACTGTAGCCAACGTCTGTCAATCCACGGCTTCTGGAGCACTAGTGTTTTTAGACCAGCAGAAGGCCTATGATAGAGTCAACCGGGAATAACTCAGAGCCTGCCTCCACAAGTTCCGCCTCCCCTTTCGCTTCATTAATTGGGTGATGTTGCTAACGGAATCTTCCACAATGGCTGTGTGTGGCCCTGGCCACCTCACGGATGTAGTCCGCCCTCAAAGGGCCTACGCCAAGGGGACCCTCTTAGCCCACTCTTGTATAACTTCAGCCTTGACCCACTTCTTCAAAATGTGAATGCCTGCCTTACTGGGGTCCATTTGCAAGGCCAAGCCCCTGTCAAGACATTGGCGTTTGCTGATGATTGTGTGGTTGGGGTGTCTAACAATCATGATGCACGCACGCTTAAAGATACTATAAGGTTTACTCCAGGGTAAGTAATGCTGCACTTAACGCCTCCAAAACCAAAATTGTTCTCCTTGGTCAGTATCAAGCCCGCTGGGCCCCAGCGCCCCATTTCATACCTGCCTTGTCAACTAGCGCATAGGATCTCTTGCCCTGCCCGCCCCCCCACTCCGCCCCACTCATACTCCCCTTTGTGCCATGCCCCACTGTTGGCCCTGTCCGCCATTTGGGGGTGTAGCTGGAGGCAGGAGGGTACGCCTCAATGGTGATGGAAAAACCATATCCTGGACAACGTTACAAAACGCATAGCTTCCCTCAAAGCCCATCACACCTCACTTACAGACAGGGTAGTGCTAGCCAACTCTATGTTCCTCTCTAAAGTTTGGTTTGGGGCCCACGCCATCGCTTTTCCCCCTTGCTTCTTCAAGTCATTATACGCTTTTCTACAAGGGTGGCTTTGGTTAGGCCGCCCACCGCCGGTGCACCTGGATGTCATGTTTGGCCCTTGCCATAGTGGTGGTATGGGCCTGCTCAACTTTGAGGCTCATGCTGCCAAAATCCTTGACACCTGGAACGCTGCCATCACTATCCCTATGATCTCAGCCCAGCACTGGTCCCGCGCAGCCCGCTCCAACTTCTCCCACACCCTGGGCCTCAGCAATCCTAAACACCCCCACTCTCTGTTAAAGTACCTTGCCTCACATCCTTCTGCTTTGGGCCCACATGGGACGTCATCCCACTTCAAAAGGATCCTCCTCTCCATGTGGAGCGCTGAGTGTAGAATTTGAATCTGTGGGCACACCACCCAGAGGGGGCGTCCCTCTCCTCGGTTCACCCAGGAAGTACAAGGACTACCCATTCTGAATGGAGTAGTACCCATGAGACCCCCTACATGGCCAGGGTGGACCACCTGGACACGTTGGGCATCCCCTACCCCCTAGATACCCAGAAAGCCATTTGGAAGTACGCCCACCACCCTCTTCTGCAGCCGCATATTCATTCCCATGTGTGGCACAGCTTGATACAGGTATACCATACTACCAAACGCTCTAACGCTTTGCACTCATCTTGCATCGTGTGTGGCCAGTATGGAACGCTAGTTCACCACCTGGAAGGGTGCCCTCCATCAAAAGCGATATGGAGTGAGGTACAACGTCTGTTTCACCAGGATCAGGCACAACCCTTCAGCCTGGTTAAGGACATGTTTGCTTTATCCATGGCTTCCCCTCTTCCACCCTCCCTCCATGCCTTGGTAGTTGTAATCGCTATGTGGACTATCCACACGATTGTCCTAGATGCTATCACAGGCTCCACTCCCACTCTCCAGGAAGTTATACGCCGGTTCCAGTCGCACCTTGTGGACCACTTTCAAGTGTGGATGTTTGGGTACCTCCCACCAACGCCACAAGTTGGTCTCATCCTGGTTCCCAGTTTGGTTCATTTAACACCCCTTCCTACATACGTGCTCAATATTGGCGCAAGCCCCTACACACGTAACCCCCTTCCTTCTCTTGGAGTTCCCACTGACAACAGGAGATGGCGTTTGCTTCTCTGGGGTGCCTCCTCTCGCTGAAGTTCATTTAGTTGTTTAGTATCTTATTGGAAGTGTTCATCCCCCGGTTGGCCTTCCCCAAATAAAATCTAAAATTTAAAATTAGAATATTTTTGTTTCTTAATTGTTGATATGTTCGACATAAGATATAATAAATTAGACATAAGCTAATAGTATTATCTCATATATTCTATCTACCTGACGATCCAGGTCAAGTCAACCATTCAAATGTGATAACAGAATAGTGATGGATTACAGGAAGCCAAAATAACCTCACAAAGAAGTATAGCTATCTGATTCCATGAATTGATAATGCTCTGGACCAACTCTCTAGCTCAAATACTTTCCATAATGGACCTCGCCAGTGGCTATTTGTAGATGTATCTTTTTCTAGAGGATTAAGAAGAATGTGCGTTAATATGCACATAAATATTATTTCAACCTAATTGGCCCCCTAAAGGATTATGCTACGCTCCTACCTCGTTTCAACTGCTGATGTATCACATCATGAAAGATTTAAACTATGCTTCGTGATAGTCTACCTAGATTACATAAAATGTTCTCAAATACCTTTACTGATCATCTGGGCCACATTCAGTCAGTTATTTTATGACTATGAGAGAACTACATTAAATTAATAAACTTCAAAGTAGACCTTCTTTCAACATAATATAAATTTTAAGGAATACTTTTATTATGGGAATGAATTCGGCCCTTATACAATAAATTTGAAGCGATCTCCAAGATGTCTGAGCCAAAGAGCCTGAGAGTTATACAGGTATCTTTAGGAATGATGGGATACTACCATCAATTTATTCTTAATTTCTCTCAATATGGAGAACCTCTTGTCCATTTGTTTTCTAAGACCTCTCTTTTAGTGTGGATAGTAAAGCAAAGAACTGCATTTAAGACCATGAAGGATTTACTAAAATAGGAGTGATTTTACAAAATTATATTACAGGAAGCCATTCTCTAATCTTAAAAGATGCTCTGGCTTAGCCATAGGAGCCATTCTCTGATAACTGAATGATGAAGGTATTGACAACCTGGTGTCTTATTACAGTAAGACATTTTCAAAGCTGATCAAAATAGCTGTGTCACATAGAAGGAGTGGTTAGCTAACTCCTCACACTGAATCATTTATGGCTCTTGTTAAAATATAGTGGCTGTTTACTCTTTCAAGATTATAGCTCGCTTCATATCCCTAGAATTCTGCACAGGTTCTTTGTATGTCATTGTATGAATTGTTGATAATTAATAAATAAGGTAGTAATAGTATAAAGACTATTACTCTAGTTGAACTTCTTATAGCCAAGATGATTTTTAAGTCAAATCTTACCTGGTGTTTGTCCTAATCTTGAATGTTATTCTGGAATATTGGTAGGGACTTCCTCCCTCTTCAGATATTAACTTAACTTAAAATTAAGTTTAGTGGTTATTCTTCTCTCTCGTCATGCAGAGTCCACGAAGATAACAATCAAATAGACAAAGGATCTCTTATCCTCCTAAACTTTAGTCTCAAGAGTAAAATATGACAGTCTATATTATTAAAGTACTTAATCTGTAACTCTCTTTATCATCTTTATTCAGAAGGATACAAGGTCATTTATATGGAAATGAGAGCCAACCTCTTCTGTTGGCTCCCCAATTGGATAAGCAGCTGCACTGATTAGTTAACTTCTAGAATCACAATAACTGATGATCTTCCTCATTGATTTAGTCAGATTCCGCCACCCATTATCAATGAGACCTCATCTAGGGTGAAACAAAGAACGTGTCAGAACGCCTTTTCACAACCCTAGTGTGTCACTCTATTATGTTATCAACCTGATTAGGTAATGAGACTTTTACCAAAACCAGCAGGATGCAATCCCTAAAAAGGTTAGCTTGCAAGTTGCTTATCACAGGCAGCTTTACTCGCCTAGCAACTCATAAGCCCCTTAGTCAATTAGTGAAAAACCACAATTGACTCCCACAAGTTAAATAGATTGTCAATATTACAATTGACAACCGAATCACTTGTTTACTAGTAGGAATCATCTTTGAGAAACATTAGTAATCTATTGGATCAAATCCTGTTTAATTACTAAATAAATGCTGGTTATATCTCTCCAAACAATATTTATTGTATATAATCAATATTTCTACATCCACTAGCAGAATACATCCCCTAATGGACAAGCAGATTTATTTTAAATGATTAATCTGGGTATTGTAGGCATATTGAAATCCCAACACATCCATTGCTTGACCAGATTATCCAGCGAAGAAGATTTTCAGGAAGCATATGCTGCTTAAACATCTGAATGAAGCCGCCACCATGGTTTAAAGTAGAGTTCTCTTAGTCTATCTTCATTTTTCTTGCTTGATGCATCTCTGGTAATCCTTCTTAGCATGTTTTCTATCCATGTCCTCCTCTCTGCCGCCTCCGCAGAGTGCAGTTCCCATGGCCCCATGCCATGCCACCCTATTTCAGGTCTTTTTTCTGACACAAGGTCTGGAAAGCCTGTATTCCACCTGTCAGAGTTATATGGCACTTCCTTATTTAAAGAATCTTCATGGGCGGCTTCCTCAAAACAATTTTCCTATATTCCCCCATGCTGGGATTCATTTCATAGGGCCTCTTTCAGGAAGATCCCGTTTCAACCCATCCTGATCCTGCCAATATGTTTGTTTATTACAGAAACTCAGGACTACTAATGGGGACCCAGTTTAAACCTGAGATATTCATGTTAATAACATAAGAGAACACATCAGATGATTTTGATGGTGACAAAATAAAAAAAATTATTTTTTCATTTTTATCTTTACATTCTTTTCTTTATATTTTATTATTTTATATCATTTGTTTATTTTTCTTATGTTAATTTTTTCTTTTTTTGTAATGGGACTTAACCTATAAGTAGGTTCAGAGGTCCAGCTTTTCTTTTCCCCTACTATGGTTCAGAGGTTCTATTTTGAACTTAACCAGCTATCATGATTCAGAGGTCTATTTTTACTCCTTATCCAATTATAATGGTTCATTAGTCCCCTCTTTGAACTTGTGGGAATTCAGCTAATTGTTGCTCACTGGTGCCAAATTCTTCTGGAACCCACAAATGAATTATATATTAAGGATAAAAAACCCTAATAAACTAAAAAGCTGGTTTTTATGTTTTATTAGTGGTGGCGCAGAGTAAGAAAATGAACCCTCTCAATATCTTACCGCTCAGTAATTAAACTGTATCAAGGGTCAAAAGGAAATCAATGCTAAGTTCAGAATAGCTTAGTATGGTCCAAATTAGGGAATATAGAAATTTAACTTATTGGAGCTCAGAAAACTCACTTCACTTTGGCGGAATGACCAATGGAGAGTTATTTTTAGACAAGATAAACCCATGGGGTAATGATTTGATATATTTAAGCCAATCCCTGTTAGAGAAATTATTTGCACCTTGGTGGACTACCACTAAGCCTATAAAATATGGCTGTCCCCGCTTAGGTGTTTAATTTGAACTAGACGTGGCCTGGGGAAGAACCTCTGATGGACTCCCCTGGTTTCGCCATGTGGTTGGGGCAATCTGACTTCCCAACCTTATGCTATTTGCCCATGTAAAGTTTGCAAAAGTGTTACCCCAATTTGAGGGGTTCCACCAATATCAACCAGGGTCTTTTGGCAAATAATATTGTTATTATTTTATAAAACGCTCTTATCCTAATTGAAAACTTGTAAATATTCATCATTTCCCCCTTTTGGCCTATTTTGACCCAAAACATTATTTTTTGAAGCTGGGTGGGCAATTGTACAACATCACCCCTCTCAAGAATGTTGAGGGGAGAATAGGGCCATAGGAAGCGTCCATGTACCCAGTAAATGATAATCTCTGTAAAAAAGATTTGATAAAGTACTCTGCACTTCTCTTGTAGGTGATGACGAAAGGGTCTTCCCAGATTGTCCCAAGCTTACCACTTCTAGGAGTGATGCGGTTATGATAATACAGAACCAGGTCAGACACTTGGAATTTAGGTATGGGGGTTAAAGCACATCGTCAGCCTGCCCTTCTTTAGTCAACATTTTAGCTAAATCGGTCATAGCATCAGATTGGAGCTGGATGATGCGCTGAGCCAATCTTCTCATGGCTTTCTCAGGTTCCTCAGCTCTATAGGAAAAAACATCTTTAGCTAAGAGGGAAAGTATTCCTGGTTCCCGCCCATAAAAGACATGGAATGGGGACATTTTCAAGATCTGGTGCTAACTAATCTGGTAGGCCATAAGAGCACTGGGTAGAATTGATCACAGTGAAGTGGTTAAAAAGAGGCCATTTTAAATAAAATAGAGACCAAGGTTCCATTTGCGCTCTCAACAGTCCTGTTGATAGAGGGATTATATGGAACTGAGAAAAGTTTTTGGGCTCTCATGGAATTAGCCAGCATTTTGACTACTCTGGAGGTGAAGTTCTTACCTTTTCACATAGCAGTACTTGAAGATAGCCATGTTGGGTGAAAATGTTTTGATTTAAAAACAAAGCTGTGGCCTTTGCCAATTTAGCAAAATGACCCGCGGCTTTAACCCACTAGTAAAGTGGTCAATGCCTACTAGGATAAATTTGTTTCCACCAGTAGTCTGTGGGAGGGGACCTACTACGTCTAGTCTGATGGTGTGGAACGATTGTTGAGGGATAGTTGGTTGATATTAGTATCTAATCTTGAAACTAAATTGCTTCTTACATGTGAGGCAGGCATCTAAGATGCTGACAATAGTTTCCATAATTCTTTCCCAATAGTATTAATCCTTGTTACAATTATAGGCTTTCTTTGCTCCTCCATGGCCTAGATGGAGTGGGCTTCCAGGATAGCATATACACGTTCTGAGGGCTGAAGGTAAGGCGGCCACTTTGCCCCCACCTGCTTGTACAATTTTCCACTCTCCACTTTTGTGTTGCAGGAGTGCTGGTCTAAACTTTTCTGTATGGGCTCATCTTCATCCTCCCAGTCATTGGGGGTCACTAAGAGGCCATATAACCTCTCCACCTCGCTATTATCCAAGTGAAGGACTGGCATCCAAGTTAACCCATCAACATTCATGTGACGGGTTCCTGCGCGGTGAATCTTCATGTCATAATGCTGGAGCTTTAGAGCCCAGAAAGCTAACCGGCCAGTAGGATCATTCATATTCTGTAACCATTCTCAACAAAGCTTGGTCCTTAACCACAGTGAAGATGGTCCCATACAGGTAAGGGTAGTAGCGCTTTACAGCTAACAGAAAAGCAAGGCACTCCTTCTCCATTACGCTGTAGTTGCTTTCCTTTTGGCAGTCACTTACTGAAATAGGATATAGGATGATCTACACCGTTTTCATCCAAAGGGGCTAAGATGGCCCAACAGCGTAGTCTGAGGCTTCAGCAAACAAGATAAATGGTTTTCATAGTTGGGAGGCCTCAGGATAGGAGGTTGTTTTAGCTGTTGTTTAGCGTCTCAAAAGCGGCCTTTTGTTTGGCTATCCAATGAAAAAGGGTATTCTTGGTCAATAGGCGGACAAGGGGCTCTCTGATCTGGGAGAACTTAGGGATGAACTGATGGTATTAACCCATCATCCCTAGAAATACCTGAATATCCCGAAAATTTTTAGGGAGGTTTTTTGATATGGCTTCCGCCTTTATCTTGTATGGGGTTGGATTCCCTCTTGAGAAATGGAGAGTCCAAGGAAATCCAAGTTCCTTTGAAAGAATGTACACTTTGATGGTTTTAGCTTGGTATTTGACTCACGTAAGCTTTGAAATACCTCCTTCAGGTGATCAAGATGTTCGTTAAAGGTTTTTGAGAACATTGTGATGTCATCAAAATAGAAGATGAAACAACTTAACTTTAAATCCTGCAAGATGTGATCCTTAGCGCGCTGGAAAGTTGCAGGTGCGTTGCACAGCCCTAGAGGTAATTGGGTGGGTTGGAAGAGACCATCACTGCGAATATAAGCACATTTCTCCTGGTCTTGGGGAGAAAGGTCCATTTGCCATAGCTGCTAGCCAAGTCCATTGCGGAGAAGAAGTTAGATCTGGAGAGATGTGCCAGGGCGTCTTCAATGTGGGGGCAGGATAGCTAACCTTTTCATGAGTTTATCTAATTTGTGGTCGTCCATGCTATCTTATTTCCTCCGTTCTTCTTTTTAATTAGCAAAAATAGGGAATACTAAGGGCTTTGTGAAGGAACTAGTAACCCCGCGTCTAGTAACTGCTGAAGTTCCGTCCTCATCTGCTGTTCTTCCACCTTTGACTTGTGGTAAGGTTTGTACATAATAGTCTGGGCATCACCCACATCATAGGAGTGACTCTAGTCCTTCATGTGGCCATAGTCAGTATCTGACATCGAGAATAAATCTCTATATCCTTCTAGTTAATTATGGACTTTTTCCAGCTCATCTGGGGTCAGCTCATCCGAGATATGGACGTTGGGTATGGTACATACCAGGTTATCCATGGGCAAGCCCAAATCCATCATAGGGCCAATGAAGTGGATACATTTAATGTCCTCTATGTGTACCAACAAACCTCTGCCAATCTCCTGGTGTTTTCTTATAACCATGTCCTTGCCGATGAGGTTCCCTAACAGAATAGTAATAGGCCTCTGGTAGGCTGGGTCTAGTATCCCAGGCAATACCTGAGGCTCCAAGGGGTTAACGCCCTCAAAACTTACGAGGTGCAACAAGCAGTGGTGTGGGATTTGGAGCGTGATCCTCATGTCAATCACTCGTTGTTCACCAGACTTAATCAAGACCTCATCTGCAGCATAGAAAGGGATACCATCCCTAGCATCCACTGAATCAGAAAATTTCATTATGTTTTTTCCCAGAGGTGGAATAATGCAAAGTCATAGTAGCAAAGGGATATTCAACCAGACAAGAGTTTTCGTTCTTGCTGGGATCTTTATTAGATAAGACTAAAGGGACTTCATAGTTAAGTAACGAAAAGAAACCTTGCTTCATGTTGATAATACCATCATATTCAATCATAAATTGTGTATCTATGAGCATATCATAAGTGTTGTTGTCCAAGGCCACTGCGGGGGCTGATAAAATGAGCTTCCCAATTCAAATTTGAAGGGAAGAGTATGTCCCAATGGCACGAGTGTTGTTCAGGCCTGTGGTTCCAAATTCTTGATTGTACTCCAAGTCAGGCGCCAGCCTTATCTTTTTGATGAACTTAGTGGAGATTAAATTAACTGGTGAGCCAGTATCCAGGATGGCCATTACCCAGACTTTTTGAATGACCTCTTTCACCTTAGTGAGTGTTCCTCCAAAGCTAAAAGACAGAGCCAAGACATCCTTGAGCCAGAAAGTGGAGGTTAGTATACTAGCAGTCTTATAGATTTATTAAGAATGGATTTTATGGTATGGACCTGATGAAGAGGTTGAATCAAGCCAGCTAAGAACTGATCGGAATTGCTGGCTTTGTCAATAACTTTGGTACACCCAAAACTTGGCTGAGGTACGTTTTCTCAGGTATGGTGGTTTCGTCTACTCCTTCAGCGTTCAATCAATCAGGGATCTCCATTTCCGCGGGTGCTCCAAATATGTAGTAACCAACATCATCGTAAACCCCCTCAGACCCATCCCCAGGGTAACCTCAACAACTGTCTATGTCGCAATTGAGGTAGGGAGACGGGCACATGAGATTGGGCAGCTAACTTCTGACCATACGTCTTTCCATCAAGCCCTTTATTTTCATAGGGTTATCCTTAGGGCGCGCAACTACCAGCTTGGCTGGAGAGGAAGGCACATCGGATTTAGTAAGCTTGTGCTGAAGTACAGTATTAACTACCTTACAGGTCTCAGATCTACAAGAGGTAATGATATCTGCTTTAAGTCGCACTGAAGGAGCAGGTTTCACAGGGCAGATAGTTACAGGTGGGCTCACCCCAACTGTCCTACAAGCGAAATCTCCTCAATAATCAAACTGGAGGTTTCACCTCAGCTTCATTTTATTATCACACATGTATGGAAATCAGAAACGTCTAACAAAGCATCTTTTATGTCGCAGACGTTCTTGAAGTTGCGCTTCATTGAAATGATATGCCTGGATAGGGAGGGTTGAGAAGCTAGCCCAGTTAACATGGCTGCGGTGGCATCATCAAGAGTTAGCATGTTAGCCGTTGACAACCTTTGAATAGCGAGGTAATATTGCTCAGTAAAGGCAGCGGTTGGTTCGCCCTCATACATGCTAAGGCGCATAAAGGCCTATTTGTTCCTGTTTAGACTCTGCTTTAAACAAAAAACACAAGAAAGAGCCCCATTAACCTCTGACCAGGTGTGCAGATTATCCATATAAGGACTATCATCTCTTGGGCCAAGCGACTTAAACAAGGAAGGAGGTATTTAATTTTTGCTTATCAGTCGCGCCTTGCAGGGTAGATTCACAAACATGCACAAATGATTTAATGCTCACTTCACCAGGGTAAACTTGTCTTTAAAAGAGGTCTTTAATGGGCGCTGCTCAAGCTCTTTAAGACTTGATAAAGCGCTTGCTAGTTGCTTTTTGATGGCAACTATTCTTGATTCATTTTTAAGGGAAAAAGTTGGAGAATTACTCACTTTGAAAGCCTCCTTTTTTAGTTTGATTTTTTGTGGTGTACAGGGTCCCCTGTAGTGAGCACCACTTTTTGAGAATCTAGCTAATTTTTGCTCACTGGTGCCAATTTCCGTGGATTCCACAAACGATTTAATTATATATTAAGGGAAAAACACAATAAACAAAAAACTGGTTTTTATATGTTTTTATTAGTGGCGGCACAGGATAAGAAATGAACCCTCTCAATATCTTACCTCTCAGTATTTAAGCTGTATCAAGGGTCAAATGGAAATTAATGCTAAGTTCAGATTAGCTTATTATGGCCTGAATTAGGGAATATGGAAATTTGACCTATTGAAGCTCGGAAAACTTGCTTTCTTTTTGTAGATTAAATGATTTAAAGTATTTCTAGGCAAGACAAACCTGTGGGGTGACGATTTGATATATTTCAGCTAATCCCCATAAGAGAAAAGAAATGCACCTTGGCGGACTACCGCCAAGCTTATAAAAGGGGTGGTACCACCTTAGGTGTTTTATTTGAACCATACATGTCCTAGTGATGAACCTTTGATGGACTCCCCTGATTCTGCTGTGTGGTCAGGGCAATCTGACTGCCTGACCTCGTGCTATTTGCCCATGTAGTATCTGCAAAAGTGTTACCCCAATTTGAGGGGTTCCACCGAGAATTGACCAGAGTCTTTTGGCTGATAATATTGTTAATATTGCTTAAAACGTTCTTATCCCAATTGTGAATTTGTAAATGACCACCATTTTCCCCTTATGGCTTATTTTGACCCAAAACATTATTTTCTTGAAGCTGGTAGGGCAATTGTACAACAGGACTTGACCCACACCAGGACTTAACCTATTGTCAGTAGGTTCAGTAGCCCTTTGGGAACATTGCAACTTTATATAACTCCCTAGAATAATACTTTAGATATTTCATATGGACTTGGGTTACTATACAACCATCTGTAATGCTTATAATCATATAGGCATCAGTCATCAACTTGACAATCACCTCAAATGGACCCAACCACAAATATCCAGATTGTTCCTTCTTCCAAAACCATGTGTATCACAATAGGCTACTCTATCCCTTACAAGGGACTCTTGTATCTCTGGTCAGTTCTTCATCCATCATCTTTGCTTTGATTCTTTTCTTCAGTGTGGTATCAAATGCCTAATTGAAGTTTGATTATAATACTTGACATTTGGTTCAGGTTTGAATGATACTCATCCCTGAAACTGGTTCTATGAAAGAATGCAATATTGGTAGTAATGCCGCCCTTCATTCGTTTATTACTCTGAATGGTGTTTTCCCTGTCTCTGTATGATGACTGAAATTGTAGGTAAAGATGAACAAACTTAGATAAGTTCCTCAAGTGTAAGTTTTTCCTGCGACCAATTTTCTCAGTGTCACGGCTAGTGTTCTGTTGACTCTTTCTATCATTCCACTTGTTTCTGGCTGATATGGAACAAATACCACTCCTCATATTCCCATCAGTTCGTTCAGCCTTGGGATCATATATGAGGTAAAATTGGTTCCATTGTCACTTAATAAAACTTAACGTCATCCATGCTGGTACACCACTCAGTCCAGGATAGATCGCTGGTATTGTAGCATCCATTTTGCTCAAGACTTTTGTTTCTACCCATCTACTCAGATGGTCTATTGCCACTATGATGTACTTCGCTCCCCCTGTACTAATACTCAGGTGTCCTATCACATCTATTGACACCATGTCCCAAGAGAACCGAGACGTACTAGCTGGTATCCTGTCAAATTATTATGTGTTTGTCAAGTTAACATTTCACGCAACAGGCCAAGTAGTCAGCGACATCATAGTTGATCAATTCCCAGTAATAATACTGGTGAATAGGCCCTTGGTTTTTTAGGCCACCATGGCAGATGTCTTTGTGTGTGGCTCAAATTATTTCACTCATTCTGATGGCTTTGGGAATAAAACCGTTTTCATCAATCATTTTGTATAATTTTCCATTCTTTAATTCAGTGTTTACATCACTTTCTTTAGTGCACCTTGAATTTCTTGGGGCTCATCTCTAATATTGCCTTCAAACATCCTCTTTAATAACTCATACGCTTATTATTAGACAACTTAAATGTAGGCAATCTCAACAATCTGTCAGCATTTTGAAATGCTGCTCCAGCTCAGTGTATTATTTCAAAAAGGTAGGCTTTAGTTTCATAGCCCATCAGGCCAGACATCCCTTTAGTCCTTCAGGACATGAAGCCAGCATAGAGACAAGTGGTCGGTCACCACTTTAAAATGTGTTCTGTGGATATACACTCGGAATTTAATGCATAAATAAATCGCTAAGAGACACTTGCACTTTGTCATAGTGGAGTTCCTTTCCACTGGCATTAGTGTTCTGCTCACATAGGCCACCTGGGATTCTTCCCTGTTTTTGTCTACTTAACTTAAAATGGTTCCAATCACCATCAATGAGGCATCTTTCTGAATGATAAATTATCAATTAAATTTCAAGAAACAAGACAGGTTTGGTCATCAAATATTAGCAAAACTCATAAACAATATTTGGACCTCATCATAAACATAAATCCTTTTTTAAGATCCTTCAATAAGTGGAATAATGGCTCAGCAATTCTGGCGAAATCCTTAATGTATTAGTGATAATAGCTGACCATTTCAATAAATAATTGGATACCCTGAATGCTCTTCAGTGATTGACATCCATTCAATAGTCATAATCTTTTGCCGCTGGGATTTCAGTCCACTGGAGTTTATCACAAACCTCAAGTAATCAAGCTCTTTCCTAGAAAAATGACATTTCCTCAGATTGATCTTTTTTGTTTGCTGTCGCCAGGCGCTTAAACACTTCTTCTAAGTGCTCCAAGTGATTTATGAAGGTTCCGCTGAATACATTGATATCATTCCGTGAATACTAAATGCAGGATAACTTCAAATAGCTGAGGATAAAATACCATTACTCTCTGGAATGTTGCCGGCGAGTTGCACAATCTCTGGGGCATTATGGGAAGGTATACAACCCTTGTGTAGTAAATATCGCACCTTTTCCCTAGATCTTCCTATGGAAAATCTGTTTAAAGTAGCCTGAAATTAAGTCCATCTGGAAAGTATTTGACATCCCCCAGGAAATTGATCACATCAATGATCCTTAAAAGCAGGTAAAAATTCTACTTAATGATTCTTTTAACTGGTGATAATTAATCACCACTTGATTTGTTACACCCTATTTCTTTATAATTAGGAAATGACTAGCCTATGGAATCAATGACAAAATGAGGAGCCCATTCTCTATTAACTTGCTGATTTTTTCGCTTACCACAGCTTTAGCAGCCCTAGAGTTGTGGAAAGATCTCATCCTTTCCAGTGGATATTCCCCAGTGTCACCTTATGGATAAAGTTCTTCATGCGTTTGAGGTCATGGTCATCTTGGGCAAATATCACACAATATATATAAAGTTTATTTTAGCGCATCTTCTTGCTAACAATCTAAAAATCATCCAGCTGCTCTTGGTCAACCAAAACATTGATGCTTTCAGCAACATCCACTGGTAATCTCATCTTGGATAATGTCAAAAAGTCTCAAAATTCAAGCTTTCTGCCATCAAGATTCAATGAACAAATGCAATGACTTGATTATTTTTCTATCATCATCAGTTTATCTCCAAGATTGGTCATTAGCACACTTATTTATGCATGTTCCGGCATAACAATCTGGTGCTACCCATGGTTCAGTCCTCAATTTATTTTGGGCTGATGACCTCCGTTTAATTGCTCTGGGCTTTGAGCGTTAACCCTGTGTAAAATATTCCTTGCATTCTGGTGGAATAGTTCTCATTGTTTTCATCCTCAAGAGTATTTCACAATTTTCAAGGATCTCCTTCAGCATTTCTCTCCAATTATATCAACCAACTTGTACTTGGTGGGACCAATGCCATTATTGTAAATCAAATTACAAGTTTACTCTTTTTTGTCAGTCACAGTTCTCCTTTCCACTGATATACCAAGGGCAGGGCTTACCCAAAAATTGTCAGGGTATTCTCCTTATAATCACATTTTACACCATTCTTTCTCAGGAATTCTGTCTTGTAGGTATGTAATTTTTATTAACCAACACCATGGTAGGAGCTAATACTACAAGCGATCAAAACTGAAGTGGTAGCACACTGTAGGCTCCACAGAATATTGTAATATCTTGCCTGGTGGTTCATATTCCTTCAGGGCTCTAGATCTGGCAGAATTTCAATTATTTTACCTCATTTTGTTAGACAATGTTGATGGGCGCTCCACTGTCAAATATCACCCACTCTCACTCAGTTGACTATCATATTCACATATGTACACTCAGAGTATTGTAATAAGATGGAATTGGGTGTATAGCAGCATTGTTTGCTGAATTGAGAGTATAAATTTAATTTTGTGAAAAATCAGGGAAAGATTCCTTGATCGCGATAATGGGGAGATGTGTTCACCTCATCTAATCTCGTTTTAAGCAATTCTTCCATGCTTTTAGTGGATCTAATCTTGTCCACTAGCTGATGAGCATACGGACCAAGAAATTTCTTTCACAATTTCAGGCTTGATCCTCTTCAATTTTGCTCATGTAATGATGTCATGTCCAGATTAACAACCTAATAAAGAGGGTCAGGTGTTTCCTTATCTATAAATAGATTGAAAATATCTGTCATCATTTATATATCAGGGGAACATTTTTACAGTGGTGCCAGATTATTCCTTATCTAGACCGTGGGTCCTTTTCCAGACTATTGACTTATTTTCTTCTCTTTTTCCTAGACTAGAGTAACTTTCTCCTTATGTTTCTTGCTCCAACATTGAGCACGAAATGTCCAGGTTTCCCACATCAGTAGCAGTGGATATGAGTCAAGTCCGCTTGTTTTTGTCCTTCAGGCTTGTTTTCCATCAAGACTTTATTCTGCTTCTCTTTAAAAGCTTGGATAATTTCACTGTTTTCTGACTTTTAACAGGAATTTCCTTGAAAGTTCAGTTAAGGGCTTTGAAGGTAGCTCCTAACATCTTTAGATGATCCACCATTTCGATATGGACATCTGGGTCACCAACGCAGAAGCCATCATATGATGCAAATCTAGGTAGTCCAAAGTGCCGCTTACATCAAAATTCATGCATTAAGAACTGGCAGTACTTTAGCATCATCCAGGATTTATGATTACTGGTAGAATCAGTTGGTGAAAGCTTCTAGAATCTCGTCCTTTTGAAATTATATGCCCATAAATTCCTGTATGCAATTGGACATCCGCCTAGGGCTTCCAAACTCTATCAAATAGCTTTCTTGGTTTCATTATAAGTCCAATTGTCAACGTTTAGATGGGTCAACACCAGATTCTGGCAATTGGTGTTCAGGCAGTTCAATATAATCACTGCTTTTTGTCATTCACTAAAATTCTGAACATTGTTCATTTAAATAGCTGAAAAAATGCATAGGCATTGTCCCAGTGAAATGTGGGCAATTTTATGTACTCCGAATTTCATTGGTGGCTCCACTGGAAAAGGGAACCCTACCCAATGACTAGATTAACAATATTAGTAACTTAGGAAGTCATTTCCAAATTTGGCACCAATTGAACCAGGAATATTTCTGGGTGGTTAAATCTTCCCGACTATAGTTTCATACATATTGTTGTCAGCTTTGTCCACCTCCATTTGAGCACAATCACATTTGTGATTCCCAAGTTCCTCTATGTGCTTCATCATGCACTCCATTTTTGTTACCCTAGCATAAGCATCCTCTAGCTGCTTAGAGCTCTGTCTTCTGAAATAATACTTCTTTAATTGACTTACCCTTCCTTTGCTTCAAGGAGTTTATCTTTCTATAAATATCATTGTTGACATTTCCAACTTGCTTAACCTCTTCCTCAGCTTTCGCCACCTGTTCCTCAAAATTAGTAAATTTAGCATATGACGTGAAGGTTAGCGCATTCTTATTGAAGGTCTCTAGCTCTGTCTAAAGTTCCTTAGTTCATTCTTGTTAGACATGGGTGATTTGGTCTTCCTATTAAATCTGGCAAAAACTCAACATCCCCCTGTAGTGAGCACCAACAGATTAGAATTTGGTTTTTTTTTACTCTTTCAGGATTGCAGCTCGCTTCATCTCCCTAGACTTCTACACAGGTTCTTTGTATGTACATTGTATTAACTGTTGATAATTCATAGATAGGGTAGAAATAGTATGAGGACTATTACTCTAGTTAATTTTTATAGCCAAGATAACTTTTAGGTCAACGCTAAACTGGTGCTTATCCTAATATTGAATGCTCTTCTGTAATATTTGTATAGACTTCCTCCCTCTTCAGATTGAACTTAACCTAGAATTAGGTTTAGTGGTTATTCTTCTTTCTCGTCATGCAGAGTCCACAGAGAAAACAATAAAATATACAAAGGTCTTCTTATCCTCCCAAACTTTAGTCTCAAGAGTAAAATATGAAAGTCTCAATTATTAAAGTACTTAATCTGAAACTCTATTTTCCTCCTTTAATTAAATAAATGTAAGGAAATATACAAGGGAATTTGGTGCCAACTCTTCTGTTGGCGCCCCAATTGGAAATGACAGACGTCGTTGATGAATAACCTATAGGGTCACTCCAGGTGATATTTTGCCTCATTGGTTTAGTTAGATTCCACCACTGACTATCAATGTGAGCTCTTCTGGGTTGAGATGAAGAGTATATCCCAACGCCTTCGCTTAACCCAAGCGTGTCAATTTATCAGGTTAAAAACCTGCTTAGGTAATGAGACTCTTACCCAGAAAAAAGCAGGTTGCAATCCCTAAAAGGTTAAATCACAAGTTGCTTATCATAGACATCATCACTCACTTAGCAGCCACATAAACCCTTTAGCAATTGGTGATAAAACCCAATTGTCTCCTACAATTTAATTAATTTATCAATAACATAACTAACAGCCTGATAACTCGTTTACTGTCAGAGATTATCCTAATGAAACGTATGCATTCTGCAAATCAAAACCCAGAAAAATACTAAACATTCACTGATAATACATCTCCAAACAATATTTATTGTATATAATTGATAACTCCCATATCCACTAGCGGAATACATCCCCTAATGGACAAGCAGATTTATTATAACTGATTAAGCTAGTTAATGTAACAATATCAAAACCCCACCTTCCCTTTTTGTACAACACAAACTTTACAGTTGTTACAGACCACGGTATTCTAAATTAGCTTCAGACATGAAAGGTCTGAAAGGAAGCCTATCCTGTTATGCTCTCAAACTTCAACACTACAATATGAACATTGTCCATTGAGCTGAGACAAAGCACATAAGCGTAGATGGACTGACCTTATTGCTCCTATTATTGAGACAATAGCAAAGCTGAATGATTACATGAACTACTAATGAAGGAAGTCTCTTGGGAGGGCAAAGATGAACCAGTTCAAAATATGTTGAAACAACACGCGCAAAATACTAAAGTTCTCAATGATTTATTATACAAGAAATTTAGAACTGCTAGTACCTTACTTGCGACTTCCAGAGATGGTGCCTTTGTTATTGTAAGCCCACAGTACCTTAGGATATGGAAGCGCCAAAAAACTTACAAATGAATCAAGAATTGATACTATTATGTATATAGGGCTCTTTAGTGGAAGTCTTAGATGCTGGCATAACTTGTAAAAAGCAAATTTCACGTAAGGTCAAGTACAAGTATAGTCAATGACCCCTCAGCAGCCGTTTCATACCATTAGTTTAAATATTATGGGTCCACTGTATGAATCCATGAGAGCAAATAAATACATCCTTAAGGGATTGACTATTTACAAAGTGGGTCAAAGCAAGAGGCATTTCCTTAAAGAAAACAAAGGCTACTGCTAACTATCTATACCAAAATATTAACAAGCATCGTTGACTACAGGTACTGCTATGCGATAACAGGAAAACTTTACTTCTTGAGTTCTGAGAATCTAAGCTAAGAGCATGGGAACTCAACAACTATTTTCAGTTTTCCTACAATTCATCAACTAATGGAATGTAGAAAGGGCAAATGAAATATTAGTTTTAGAATTATGCAATATAGGTACTTACCATTCCATACTGGGATCAATATTCCCAAGTGCATTGATGGCTTACAGGATACGTTTCCACTATATCATAAAAATGTCACCCTTCAGCCTTAAATGGAAGATAACCTGACATCCAATCTCTATATTGCCCGCAAAGTTACCAGTGACAATAACAAAGATCCTGAAAAAGCTCATAATTTAGCTTAGAAAATCATACAACTTCAATTAGAGCCAATGATAAATATATCTAAAACGGTTATAAGAGAAGGACAAGCAGCAAAGGCATTCCAGCAACCTTTACTGCTTTTGAGATCTCTTATTTAATCTTTTACTATCATACTTGTATAGCTTCCCAGGAGTTAAATTGATTTTCGCCTGGGATGGACTCAACTTATAAAGTATAAGCAGGGAGATGAATACTCAATCAAGTCTCTAGAAAGCCAGAGTAACTATAGCCACATAAATAGCTGAATCCTAAGTTTGTACTCCCATGCCAATATTCTTGATGGGTGATGTTGGATATCAGAATATCAGAAATGATGGGAAGAACATTGATTTATCAACTCTCACAAGATAATTGATACCTAGACCCAAGAAGTGGGTTAAAGAAATCATATTAAGTAATTTTTAGAAAAATCAATAGTTGTAAAGGCTCTAATTTGATACTAAAAAATCCATTGGTTCAGTTCAAAGCCTAAATTCATAAAATGAAATCCTGCTTAAACAAAATGAAGAATCACCAAAATGTTAGGAGACCATTACACTAGGTAGCACGTAAAGCAATAGATTAAGATGTATCTGTAAAAGGGTTAGAATCAAGAATATGCCCAATGATTAATCTAAGTGATACCAAGTCTCATATGATTTGGTGCGTTCAATATATACCCTTTTCAACTAATAAAGATATTCTACAAATGCATTTTGCAATATAGTCGCATCGCCTGACCAAGAGACTCTCATTTGGATTCCTCCTCCATTAAATTTATTAATCCTTTTCCCTAAGGGGTTTATATTGTTATATGTAACATATAAAACTCCCAATATACTAAAATAGAGTTACGTTATTCTATTTTATCTTTTTTGGTACTTTACTTCAAATAAGTCCTTTCACCAAACTTATCATAGGACAAATACTCTAGCTGATGGGACCTAAGCGCGACTTAGCACTCTCAAAAATAAACAATATACTTGTAATTAGTTTTAGACTGCTTCTGTATAGACTAGTGGGCTACTTGGGCACAGCACTATTAAGTTACAAAAGCGGAAGCTCAACAAGGCTTGTTGGTGATTTAAGTGGGCCAAAAAATCATAAGTTTTGAGTATAGTTCTGGTGTATGAAAAATTTTTTATCAAGAGTCAATTCATGGTTGACTCTTCTAGCTGGGCGAAGAGGATTGATGATAGTTAGGATGGGCTGACAATATAATAAATTTTAAGTAAAATACTGGTACAGTAATTTAATCAAGAGACTAGGTCATTTGTCCCTCATGGCCTTCAATACCTGCATTTGAGGCTAATCCTATAACCTTAGACTTTTAAAGTATTTGCCAATATGTTTAGTAGATATATATAATTAAATATAAAATGTTTTGCCATAAGTGACTAAATGTAGAGTGTTTGGGCTGTGATCGCATCTCTAGGTTATCATTTCTAATAATTCCTCCTCCTTGACTACACATGTTAGTTTTGGTGGAAAGTTGTATTATAGATGCTTTTTGTACCAATAATTTTATTGTTTCTCTGGTTGTAATCCATAGAGTGGGCAGTATCTCAATTTTGATAGGGTCATAGAAACTTAGTTTGTACCCTATTGAAATCCAAGCTCTATAAAAATCCTTAACTGTATATACGTCCAAACCTGTCCTAAATTATTACAAATGGCCCTTTCCAGAAGAGTGGTAGCTTATTTGTTATTACTGCATTATGGCTATCACAGTAAGTTACTATGTCTATTTTTGAAAAGTGATAAACATGTTTCCTATTACCAGCTGATTTATATGTTATATTTTACTGGCCATAGTGGAGCCGTTTGTTTAAAATTGTAAGTTTATCTATAAATGTGCTAGCCTTTTGGTATATTCAGAAAGTTGAATTTCAAGTCAATTGAGGAGGAATGATTATAGTAATGGGGAAAAGCTGAATGACGACCATAAGCAATTTAATTGGAGTGACACCCAATGTGCTGGGATAGCTTATATTATATAAAAGTATAGTATACCAAACGTGCAATTCCCACTGGGATAGTGAGTTTGAGGCTATTTTCCTAAGTAGTTGTATAAGGTTTAGTTTACTTGTTTAACTACCCCTGTTGGTTTAAAGTTGGTATGAGAATGATAGCACACCTCTAATAGCCATAACCATTTTTAGGGATCAATTAGATGTGAAATTTGTTTCATTATCAGTGAGTATCATTTGAGGTCATTCATGTTGGTGAACATTATTTTTTATACAAATTAAGCTGATCTCATGATCCCACATCTCATATTGCCTTGTCCTTGACCCAATTAGTAAGGTAATTGCAAGTTGCATTAATATTCAGAATTAAGGCTTCCAGTAGGGAGGGACCCAATCACAGCAATCAAATTAACGTGCTAAGACCAACTTGGCTTCACTAGCCCATATGTTGTATGTTTTATAATAGTCTTAGTTAGTTGAAATACATGACAGCGTGTGAATAAGTCCTTTATGGCAAAACCTTAGGACTCCCTATAGTAGTTGAACCTAACTTGCTCAAGAGGTTTTAGTATACTCCCATGGCCCACGTATCTGTGGTCCATCATTGTAATATCTGTCCTTTTATAGGTCTTTGTAACATTTATTAGATCCAGCATCATATATGTTATATAATATTCCTTTAATGATTATAGTATGTTTTATAAATTGGTCTTGGACGCTTTTAATTCTTTTGGTTCCTCTGTGTAATTTTTTTATAACATCTTATCAAACAGTTCATCCACAAAAAAGACCAGGTAGCTAATAGGGTAGTCGTAGCAGCCCACCATGTTCTATTGAGATGAGTCTTCTTGGTGGATGCTCTCACATTTATGTGCATAGAGTTTTAGCACCCATAATACTAATCTCCCTTCAGGTTCCTTCTAAATTTAATAATTACTTTAGAGAACTTTGATCAGTGACCCTGTTAAATCTAGTTCATTATATGTGTGTGCACAAATTGTTTTCATGCATAAACAATGGTGAGTCACTCCTTCTCTATGACAGTATAATTTTGTTCATGGCAATCATGAGTTAAACTCCAATATACTACTAGGTGCTCCTCACCATCCTCCCCCACCTGTTAAAGAACAGCGACAATGGCCATTAGAGATGAATCTACCTAAATAATAAATTGTTTCCAAAATTTTGGGTATCACAAAAAAGTGACTCTATCATCTTAATCCACAGTTAGTAGAATGATAACTGGCACTTTGGGGCCAGTTGAACTTGACATTCTTTTTTATTAAATAGATAATGGCTTGTTAATATGAGTAAGCCCCTCTATAAACCGTCTATAATGCATATCATATCTAAAAACTTGAACGTTGCGCATGTTTATGGGTATCTTCATTTATCTGTATGGCTTCTATCTTCTGTGGTTGAGGTGAAGTACATTTTTGATGATAATAAAGCCTAATTTTTCTAAATAATTTTTAAAATTCACTTTATTGATAAAATATTAGACTGGCGTCTAGCAGTCTTCATTTAATTTGCTAAAGGTGCTCCAGATGTTGGTCAAAGGTATGCAGAAGATAAGTTGATGTTTTCTAGGAGAATAGAACTCTGAGAGTTTGAGATCTCTTACAAATAGAATCTAACACTTGCTGGAAGAGTACTGGTGCACTACACAATCCTTGGGGCACACAGGTGGCTTGATAATCCCTTGAGCAGTAATATCTGCACTTCTCCTGATCTTCCAAAACAACTTGATCTGACAGTAACAGAAGTGAAGTTCATGGCCAAAAAATACTTGGCCCTCACACCCTATCAAGGGTATCATCAATTTGGGTGAGTGTTAAATTTTTTTTTGCAGTTTAGATTAATCTCTACTAAAATTGATTAGTTTCTGTTCATCATATTTTTCTTTTTTTAAGATAAAGGATTGGACTAGCCCAGGGCTCTTTGATGGGAATAGATGTCTGGCCTTTAGTAGCTTGTCTATTTCCTCATCTATACCATTTTTTGTGTGGTGGAACGTCATGCCAGTTGTAACCAGATTAGCATTGCATCTTAGTATTAATTAAAGTTTCAACTCCCTTGGCTTTTCCAAGGTCAGAGTCATCCTGAACACATTTTTTAAAGAAGCATAGCCTGATTTTTGTTTCTCCTTGGTTAGCCTAGCAGTGTCTCTTAATATAACTAAATAAATTCCAGGTTGTCTTCTGGAAGTCCAAACTTGCAGAGATCTCTGATCCCCACTACTGTGAGTACCTATTCCCAAGGGAATAAGTGAAGATACGCAATGACCTGAATTAATAAAGATAAGGTTTTTAATTAAATTTGGCTATAAGTATACATATGTCCTGGTATTATGGAATAATCAAGCCTTAGCCCACGCAATGTTCTTGAAAGGAGCCTTCTCATGGTTGATATACATATGCTATAGCCCTTCAAGTGTCTTTAACTTAAGCTCATATATATGACCTTCTTGGTCACTGGTGCTAACTGGTGGGGAATATAGACCCAGAACGAAATTCAGCAGTGCACAACAATACTGTTAGGGGGCTTTATACTCTTATGGACATTAAAATGGTACTTTAATGGTATAATGCCATCCCCATATTCATGATAAAAAGCAGGAATCTTAGTCGTTGTTATTTTTCATTTTGACTGTAGTATAAGGACAGCGTTTGTCCAAGGACAGTTAGTATGTGTTTTTGAAAATCACATAGTATGTCATAGGTTTTAAGAAAACTGATACAGATCAGTTTGTCATAGTTTGATTTAGGTAACACAATTTCAGGAAAACTGACTGCAAATGATACAAACTAATAAGGCAGTTCAGTGTATTCTCCCTTACTCCTAATACCAATGAATCCAATTTTTCCATATTCTTACAATGATAACGCCAGTGACTATTCAAATATTTCACTAACAATTAGGACAATATAAGAGCATAAAGAATTACCTAAGCTTTTACTTTATTTACCAGTATACAATATATGCACATTCAGAAAAAAGCAAAATAGTTTGATTTACTGGTAACTACCAGTAAGATAAAATTAATTACTTTTTTCATCTAGTTTCTGGACAACAGAGGGCACTGAGTGACTAAATATCTAGGTTATTGCAACGTTATCTTCTTTGAGAGCAGGTGCATCTAAAGTTCTGCAGAGAATATCGCTTTATGGTAGCTCAAGGATCTGTTGGGCTTATAATTTGTCAATAACCTCTTTTCTCTATGACTCCATAGAATTGCAATGTAAACAGGTGACCACATGGGTATCCTATGCAATGACCATGATAAGAGGTCTATTTGGTCTAGTTACTCTGAAGATGGCATGATTGGGAAGGTGTTCTGGGGTAGTTGGTTCAGCATCAATAGAGCACCTTACCTCTATTGAGCCAATTAATTTCTGAAGTAGCTCCAATGAAATGTGTGGATTGCACATGGTGAACGTTAAGGTCGTTTATTTGTTGATCCAGGTGAGCAGCCTTTTGACAGTTGAAGCAGGTGAGATTATTTATTTTTCTGCTTTTTGATCCTTTTTGTTCACTGTTGGAGTGCAGTTTGATGTGCTCTGGCCAAATCCAGAATGGTAACTCTTTACAAATGAAGGTTACTAAGGTGGGAGTTGTATCCCAGCACTTTATGTGCCACAAGTATCTGCGAACTTTTCAGGTAATTAAAATTGTGGCTTCAGGTAGATTTTATATAAAGGTGAGTAGCATAATATTGGCTAGTTCCCATAGGTCTTGAATGCCTGATGCAGATCTATCTTAGCATCAAAGTCAATAATGGACTTAGCTCCCAGTAGGACTTGGGCCTCCTAGTAAAACCAATCAAAAAACTCAGTAACTTTTTCAATCCTCTAAAAGAATATTCATAAACTCAGCCTTTTGAGTAGCCAAGCGCTTGGACCCTATAGACTCGCAAGAATGGCCACTCATAATTATTTATAAGTGTGTTCTAGGCTCAGATGGGGTATGACTAGTTCGATGCTCTACTGAGCTAGGCAATTGATCATAGTTGAAGCCTTCATGTAATCTGGGGCTCCACTCATTATCATCCTAAATAAACAAATTGAATGACAATACCCTTATTTATAAAAGTAGTCATTTTTGGCATGAAAGTTGGAAGCCTTTGCTTCTCTAAAGTAACCAGAGTTAGAAGGATTCATATTGTGACTAGGCTGAAAATGGGATTCCATTGAGATAAATTCTGGTACTGGTGCTGGGGTTTCGGGTTATTAAACTTCTCTGTAGCACTGAAAAAAGGGATATATTGGATAGTCTCTCAATGATAAACCATTGGGTGGGTTCCTCCTCTCCTGATTCTGATTCAATCTTTTCAGCCTTAAAACATTCTTTTTTGGAAAAGTTATCCTGGCGCTTGTTTGACTTTCCTTCCAGGCTACCAAAATTTCAAAGTAATGTAACATCTTAGCTAGCTAAAGGCTGAAGGTGGGTAATCAGGCATGTGCATAGCTTTTCCCTCCATTTGTCCAAAGAGCTAAGTAGGTCATTATCTTGATTTTTTTGTCTTTCCTTAAACATATGGAGTTCCATGGTAAGATTTATTCCTCATGCAGTAAGACATCCTCATCCCAAGCTTGCACCACCTTTCTAAAGCTTACATTTGCTTTAAAGCTTGGTAAAAACTGTGCTATAAGAATTTAACTGGGCTAGGAAGGAAGAATTTGGTATGCTGAGTAGAACGACCAGTCTCATGGGTGGTCTTAAGTTGAAGGATACGACCCTCTAAGGCCAAAAGGGACTGATCATGGAGGTCTGCATGAGTTTGTACATAAATGACAGTAGCTTCTCCCAATAGTCGCACCTAATCTTGAAAAGCATGGTAGGATTGTAGGTGTAAATAAACCTGAGTTCCTACTTCATCAATTGAGCTATGTGCTGTTATGGACCAGAAAACCCCTAGTTCTGACCACTTATAATTAGAGTTTCTTTGACACACCAACAAGCAAAATGCGGCCTAACCAAGTAGGGAAGAGGTTTAGGGCACCAACAGCGCCAAACATTTCACCTATTATTGGCTAAAAACATCATCATGGTTGGTCTGACCTAACCACATGAAAGCTCTTTAAGACCAAACACCCAAAAAAAACCACAGGTATATGAGGTATGCTAACCCCAGAACAACCTTTATTTTTATCCAGGAACCATAAAAAGGGGCCCGCCAGTCAGAGCTCAGCTGGGGAGAAACCAACAATGCTCCCTAGGAAAGGAGTGCTAGGTTGAAAATTCCAAAGTGAGCTTTGGAATTGGCAGGCGCGCCTTATAAAGGCAGCGCTTTGGGAGCCTCACCTGAGCTATTGATTAGGCTCACACAAGCCTAATCTACAGCTTGGGCGAGGCACAATCCAGCATCCAAAATGACCAAACCAAAATTTTTTACAGCAATCTGACTCAAATTTGGAAAATCCAAATCTAAGTCAGAATGTAACAAATGAGACAAACTCATCTGTTACATTACCCCCGCTTAGAGGAAAACCCCTACCTGAAGAGGGGCCCCACAGCGGAAGGCCACCATTACAAGGGCTTCCTGGGGCGAGTTACCTCGAGCCCCAGGAAAATTACCTAGATAAACTCTGGGCCTCTCAAAGAAACACAAATGGTGAGATCAAAATCGCCACTGGGCTGCTGGAGTCAGCCCGCCCAGCACGAGGATGCACGCCCAGCATGTGGCTGTGTTGCGCCCCCTCCTAGGCTCCCATTGGTGATGGTCTTCCCATCCCAGCTGGGAAGGCGCTTTCACCAAAGAAAATGTGAGAGGGGCGCGCGGTCCAGCATGGCTGGATGTCTGACCCCTTTTTGGGTGGACCATTTGCAGGGTGAGGAAACTCTTTTAGGACAAGTACCTTCAATGCCGCTGAATCCCTGGTGAGCGGGAGGCCCCATTAGGAAAATTAACTAATGGTAAATTCAAGTGCAGGGTTGACCATCAGTCACTGGCTCCCACCAGTGCTGTTTCCTCAACAACTGGGACCAAGTGACCAATCAGGTCAGCTAAACTGGGGACTGGCAGCGTGCAGAGCACATTTGACTTTGGAATTATGTAACAGACGGAAAAACCCCAGTTCTGACCACCTATATTTAAAGTTTCTTTGGTACACCGACAAGCAACCAAAGCGGCCTAACCAAGTTGGAAAGAGGTTTTGGGCACCAACATTGCCAAACATTTTACCTACTATTGGCTATGCACAGCCTCATGGTTGGTCTGACCCAACCACACGAAAGCTCTTAAAAACAAACACCCAAAAAGACCACAGGTATGTGAGGTATGCTAACCCCAGAACAACATTTATTTTTATTCAGGAACAATAAAAGGGGCCTGCCAACCAGAGCTCAGCTGAAGAGCAACTGACAATGCTCCCCAGGAAGGGAATGCTAGGGTGAAAATTCCAAAGTGAGCTTTAGAGTTGGCAGGCGCGCCTTATTAAGGAAGCGCTTTGGGAGCCTCACCTGAGCTATAGATTAGGCTCACACAAGCCTAATCTACAGTTTGGGCAAGGCACAATCCAGCATCCAAAATGACTAAACCAAAAATGTTTTTACATCGATATGACTCTGATTTGGAAAATATGGATTTGTTTTGGAATGTAACGAATGAGACATGCTCGCCCATTACATGTGCTTCATGGATTTGTCTATTAGGGAAGCCAGAAATATTCTCTACTTCAGTGTTTTAATGTGTACCTGGTGTTTTATGTTCTTTGGGTCTAATGCCATTGGATAGAGTATCCCATGTTGTCCATGTCAGCAATCCCCATGAGACTGATCTGGTTATTTAAATATACTACCAAGACGTTGATCTTATTGTGGGCCCAAAGAAAGTGGTTGTAAGTAGCTCAACAGCATCTTGTACTTTTCCAAAAAGAATTTCAAGTATTATTATTAATGTTTTGTTTGTTGCTATTGACTTTTGGGCTTATTATCACAAGCGTTCTTTGGCATAATGGTGGTAAGCAAAGGTATATTGGTAATTGTTATTAGTAGCATGTACATGCTGTAGGGATTTGAGATGATGAGTGAGCTGATATCCCTACTACTTAATCGAGCCTCAAAAAGTCTAACTCTTGAGTTTTTATAATCAAAAACTGACCTTGAAGGCACCAATGAAAATTTTGATTGGTAAGCCTCATGCAACCAAGAATCACTGGAGATGTCTTTAGGAATTGCACCCCCACCTCCCAAACTCAAAAGGCGCGATTCCCACCATTGCAGTCATGTGGATGACGCAGAACAATATAGTTGTTAAATAGGCAGTTAATCTGAAAGGCTTTGATTGATTCTGATCATATGGGACCATAGAGGTCCCTGAGGCACCATGTCCCAACACATCTTACAGATATATATAATTTTCAGCTCAAAAAAGTAGTCCATTTCGACCCATTTAACATATATTTGACCTAATACTTATCTTTCTCGTTGCAAACACTTTTGCAACCTATTCAATTCAAGACTAAATCTAGTTTGATAATCTCACAGAGGAGATTAGTCTGCGCCCATGTCTGGGAGCAGTTGGGCAAGCAAGGCAAGAGGAGCAGGCGGAAGGACCGCGGCCTCTAACATTCAAAAACGCCCCAGAGAATCCGGCAGAATAGAAAAAAAATCTCAAAAAATTGGCAGTCACAATTTCCCCAGAGATACTCGCGTGGCAAGCACAATGCAACCAGTACATCAACACGCCACATTCCCAGCCACTTTTGTCGGTGGAATTCAGAGTCCATGTGTATCTAGACATCCAAAAAATGGCCCTATGGGAAAAATTTTGTGAAGATGTACACAAATTTTCTCAACCGCGGTGTACGTTGCACCTCACTCCATGTCACGCAGTTGGCTGGACCTAGGTTTTGAAAGCAAAATAGCAGCAGATGAGGCTGCAGCGGTGCGCATAGTGGTCGACCTCCCCGAAGGGCAATGGGTCGTCAAAACCAAATGCATCAGATGGACAAAATCAAACCAAATTTTCCTCACGTTTGACTTTTTGCCTACTATGGTAAAACGTGACATTTTGGAGCAACACCTGAAAGATGGTCTCGCCATATATGGCAAAATACAATCTTTTAAATGCAACGTTTCACGCTGATGCCACACCTGTGCACCAGCAAAGCCATCGCAGTTCTGACCCCAACTGAGGAGATCGTGAAGGACTTAACCCAGATCCTGCACTCCACCTTTATTGACATTGCAGGGCATACCACCCACCCATTCCGGGTAACTGTGGACAGCGCGCCCCCATTTGTACCCACTGTGATGCATTTGGCCATAAGGCGCATGCATGCCCCATCAAGGAGGACGTCACATTCCAAGAGCACCCCTCGGCGGCCATGGCCAGCGGAGAGGCACACTACAAACCAACCGCAAGCACCAAGGAGGCTTTCCCGTGGGGAGCATAAGGCTGCTACCTATTGGTAAAGCCCATCTCCCCGCAGGAGCGGAAGAAGGCCAAGCAGGCCCATAGAGCTGCGGCCAAGGAAGCGGCCAAGGACAACACCACCATCCCATACTCACAACGCCAGGAGGACATGGAGACCTTTGCAGTGGAAGCAACTCGGGAATCCATCATCCAATCAGATTGGGAAGCCCATGCTGAGCGGGCCACTCAATCTGAGGATCTGATGGGAGATTTGATCTCACCCAATCGCTGCACCCAAGCTCCAGTTGAAACTGACTTGGGACCTATCCCAACTGAAAAATTTTTTTTGCCCCACTCGACGGTGCACCAAACTTATCCGCACCACAAAAAATTCATCTGATGTCGGGAAAACAAAAAGTGAAGGCCAAAGCCAACGTGACTCTTTCCGCAAAAATTAACAAAAACCCCTATAGTGTTGCTGCTAACACCCACGCTGCTGTGAAAGCCTGTGGGGACCTTGAAGAGGCTGGTGGGCCTGGGGGCCCACCCCTCACACCTAAAGTGTGATGGGGGAAACCTTCACTCTAGGGATGCTGAATCTCGCCAGACTCAAGGCCTCCCCATCCTGGGCTAGGAAACTGAGTTTTTTACAAAAAAATTACCCGTGGATATCCTGGCCATCCAGGAGTCCCACTGTCCACAAGGTTCTGAGGAAGCTTGGAAAACAATGCTCCTCCCATCCCTATCCTTTTGGTCAAAGCACTGTGGGGTGCTAATTTAAAAAATAATTTTTTCAAATTCACATCCTCAGAAACATTCCTAAATGGCCGAGTGCTCATTGTCACCTTCTCGTGGGCTGATGTTGCACACACAATCATCAACATCTATGCCCCAAACGGTGCACACAAGCGTCAGGAATTTTTCTCATCGGTCAAATCCCTCCCGCTACCCCCCAATTCTTTCCTAGTTGGTAACATGAACTGTTGGCTAACCTCACCAATGGACCGGTGGCCGCCCTCACCCCACGCCCCACAGGGTCACGTAGAACTACACATTCTAAAAGCCACCCTTGGGTTAATGGATGTGCTGCCATGACATGCCCCACTGCTCAAAAATATGACGCGTCCCCACATCCACAACGGCCAATTAAGGTCCATGACCCACATCGACCTTATTCTAATGCTGGCGAAATTCCAACCCCACATCTCCCACTTCAAAACAACGAAAATGGAATTCTCTGACCACCAACTGGTCTCAATAACATACCACTTACCCGTCACAGTTGCAAAGGCCCCACATTGGTGCAAAATCCGCCCCCCCGAGCTTGCGTCACCAGAATTTTCCACATGAGTGGAAGAGGCAACTTTGGCGAAATTGTTTGTTGCACCGTTTTGTGTGGACCCCAATTCCACATGGGCAACTTTCAAAGAGGACACTATCCGCCACTATCGCCATCTCTCCTCCAGACGCTCATGAGCCACATTGGCGGTTATCTCGCGCGCACTGGCAGAATTGGCCCACTTGGATTCCAATATTCCAGCTACAGGATACAGCCCTGCATGGGGCCAGAAGTGGGCGGAGGCAGCCGCCCACCTCAACGCACTTGAAAGGCAACACAAACATCAGGTTTGTGTCCAATACAGGGCCACACGCATCACTAAAGGTGACAAGTGCACCACATACTTCTTTAAAAAAAATTTTGCACCACGCCAGAGCGTGGCCTGCACACAGGTGCGAAGATCAGATAATTCTATTGTGGACACACTGGCCGAAGTGGCAATCAAAACGCAAAATATTACTCCAAGTTATACTGAGCTGAACCAATTCAGCTGGCTGAAATGGCAGAATTTCTCGACTGAGCTCATATCTGCACCATTTTCTGATACCCAGAAATAATGAATTTAATTACTCCAAACGAATTATGGACAGCCATTCGCGGTGCGCCACACCAAAAATGCCCAGGCCCTATGGCATTCCATATGAGTTCTACAAAAAATATTTCAAATATATATCCCCATTGCTGCTAGCCTCACTCAACTAAACCTGTTGGAAACGCGCCTCCTACCAGGAGGACATGAGGCCTTTACTGTCACACTCTTCAAGAAAGGGGATAAGCTTGACTTAGCCAACTGGCGCCCCATTTCTCTAACAAACACAGACACCAAAATTTTAACAAAATCATGGCTAACCGTTTAGGGACTGTAGCATCTGCCACCATCTCCCAAGAACAATTCGGTTTCATCCCCAGAAGGTCGATTTGGGATAACGTGCACTCTGTGGCTAATGTGTGTCAGTCCACAGCCTCTGGGGCACTTGTATTCTTGGACCAACAAAAGGCCTATGATAGAGTAAACTGGGAATACCTTAGGGCCTGCCTCCATCAATTCCGCCTACCCCCCGCTTCATAAACTGGGTGATGCTGCTCACGGAATCTGCGACAATGGCAGTGTGTGGCCCAGGCTTCCTAACGGAAGTAGTCTGCCCTCAAAGGGGCCTGCGACAAGGGGACCCCCTCAGCCCACTCTTATACAACTTCAGCCTTGACCCACTACTGCGAAATGTGAATGCCCACCTCACTGGGGTCCATGTGTCAGGCCAAACAACAGTCAAGATGATGGCATTTGCAGATGATTGCGTGGTGGGGGTGTCTAATAACAAAGACGCACGCGCGCCTGAAGCCCTCATCCAGGAATATTCCCGGTAAGCAACGCGGCACTGAACGCCTCCAAAAACCGAAAACATCCTCCTTGGTCAGTTTCAGAACTGCTGGGCCCCAGCAAGTAGTTCCCAACCCAGCCCATCTGCTCGCCCACGTCCACGCCTTACTAACTCAACACACACCGCTCCACTGGTGCTCCCCTTCGTGCCACATCCTACCATAGGACTGGTGCGCCATCTGGGCATGTGGATGGAGGCAGGCGGATATGCGTCAGCAGTAATGGAGTGCTGTATACTGGACAACGTGACGAAGCGAATCGCCTCTCTCAGAGCTACCCTACTACACTCCCTGGCAGGGTTGTTCTTGCCAACTCTATGCTCCTATCCAAAGTCTGGTTCAGAGCCCACGCCATCCCCTTCTCCCCAAGCTTCTTCAAATCCCTGTATGCTTTGCTGCAAGGATGGCTTTGGTCAGTCCGCCCTCCACCAGTACGGCTAGAGGTCATGTTTGGCCCTCATCATCAAGGTGGCATGGGCCTGCTTGACTTCAAAGCCCATGCTGCCAAGATCCTGGGCACCTGGATCGTGGCCATCACCGCTCCTACACTCCCATCCCAACACTGGTCCCGCGCAGCCTGATCCAACTTCTCCTGAGCCTTGGGCCTCAACAATCCATCAAACCCCCACTCCCTGATGAAATACCTCGCATCACACACATCGGCCACAGGTCCTCACGGGACTAAACCCACTACAAACGAATCCTACTCTCCATGCGAAGCGCAGAGTGGAGAATTCGTATTAGCAGACATACAACCTGAAGAGGCCGCCCCTCTCCTCAGTTCACACAAGAGGTACAGGGGCTACCCATCCATGATGGCGTGATCCCCATTCGACCCCAAGTCCTATCCAGGGTGGACTACCTGGACATGATTGACATCCCTTATTCCACTGAGACCCAAAAGGCTATCTGGAAATACGCACACCATCCCCTGTTGCATCCTCAAGTCCGCTCCCATGTGTGGCGCTGCCTGAGGCGGGTGTATCGTACAGCTGAGCGCTCTAACGCTTTACACTCATCCTGTGTCATGTGTGGCCAGTATGGAACGCTGTTCCACCGCCTGGAGAAGTGCCCCACCTCTAAAGTGATATGGCGCGAAGTCCAACGTCTGCTAGGCCAGGATCAAACGCATCCCTTCAGTCTGTCAAGAGATATGTTTGCTTCATCAATGGCCTCCCCCTTCCACCCTTCTCCGTGCTCTGGTGGTTGCAATCGCCATGTGGACTATCCACACGATTGTCTTGGATGCCATCGCTGGCTCCATCCCCACCCTCCCAGAAGCTGTCCACAGTTCCGGTCTCATTTGGTGGACCACTTTCAAGCATGGATGTTTGGATACCTCCCACCGCGTTGCCAACAGCTGGTCTCCTCCTGGTTCCCAGTCTGGTTCATCAAATCAGACTCCTTCCTCCACACGTGCTCAACTGTGGCTACGGCCCCTTCACACGTTCCCTCCCCCTCCCCATAAGTGGCGTTCCCGCTGGCAACAAGAGATAGCATCGCTTCTCTGGGGTGCCCCCCCTGGTACTAAGTTTATCTTTCCTGAGTCATATTCGGAAGTGTCCGTCCCATGGTCAGCCTTCCCCACAATAAATTTAAATTTAAACATATATTTGACCTCTCTGCTAGATTACGGCTTTAAGTACATTTTGAACCCTGAATACAGTCAAAAGAACTATTATGCTTAGATAAGTGGTGCTCACTACAGGGGTCTCCAAGATGTCCAAATGAAAATGTCTATTAAGAAAATAGAGAATAATAGATTCAAGGAAACCATCCTGCAAATTGGTCAAGAAGCGTAACCCAATAGATTAACACCTCTCAGTATGAGGTACCTCCTATACATCCTGAAAGCCTAGAATTTCAGGCCCCCTTCCAGTTTACCATAGCATCCATTGACAATGATCAGTACAGCTTCATATATGAGAACCTCAACGAGGTCATACAATAGCTATTAGATGGCATCTACTTTGTGGTAAGGCTGTTCCAGTCACTTCCACGCTTCTTTGGTTCCTTCCATGATGCGAGATTTATATACCTTAGCTCTAATAACTTTAGGAGAGTTGGGTTTGGGTACCAAGCACTATCTCAAGATTTTTGTCCATCCCATGATACATCACCTCCTAAAATAATTGAGTTTAATCACCACGAAGTACCACAATAATTAGGGCTTAACCAAACCCTACACTTAAATATTGTTAATTTCTACAATGTGGCCTCCTCCTTCATTCATGATAACAAGACTTTGTTGATAACCATCAGTGTTGCATATGGTTTGACCAACCATCAGTTTATTTATTATTAATTGGAGAAGTATCTTTAACTAACAGTTAGACATATGATTTGATCTATTATTATAAGTAATCAGCGCGTGGCCAATGACTTCATAGGGGAGTTGTAAAAGTTGATCTGATTATTTTGGTGCTTTGACCTTGGCGCATTGAATTATATAAAGACCATTATGGCAGATCAAATCCTTGAACCCTGCTGGCATCCGTTTTCTACTACTACTAGGCTCAATTCTACTACCCTCATATATCCCTTGCGTGGGCATAGAATATTTGGCAAAAATTTATAGTTCTCAAAGCCATTTGGTTGCATCTAAATTACAGTCAGTTAATTGCGACTATAATGGAAATAAACCAAACTTTGATAATTCTCCATAAATTCTCATTTATATAACTATTCCTTCAGTATACCACTTTTGATTTCAGATTAGTACACATAAATGCACCAATAGAAATACTAGCAGAGTGAGCATATCACAGGTGAAACCTAATGGAAAAGATACTTTTTTCGTACATTGCTGAAAGCAACTTAAGTAAAAACAGACCCCATTTGCAAGCCCCATACCCTGTTTCAGTATTGATACTACAATGTACTTCTCTTTATTTAACCAAGATAAGCTGACCAGGGGACAGACATTACCAAATATACGCAAAACTAAGGAAATAACTGATAAACATAAAATTAGGCACCCCAGGGTACTCAAGTTACCCCTGTTGCCAGCGGGACTGCCAGGTATTGGAGGTTGGTGCACTATTCCGAGGGGGTTTCCCCTGCTATGGAACAGGTATGAAGGAAAGGGTCTGTGTGGAGGAACCAGAGTGGGAACCATGATTCTATGAGCGTTTTAAGCCTTGGTCTCATAAATCCATAGAGCCAGGCTTGGAAGTGCTCCAGTAAGTGAACATGGAATCTGTTAATAACCCCATGAATGGTTGGGACCGTGCCCTTGAACGCATCTAATGCAATTGTGTGGATTGTCCACATTGCAATGGGTATTAGGGAATGGAGGGTAGATGGGATCGGTGACTCAATCTGGAGCGCGAAGATGCTCTTTGATATCGAGAATTCTTATTCGTTTTGGATCTTAAGCAGGCGTGCGACTTCATGCCATATAGCTTTGGTTGGGGGGCATGTTTCTAGGCGGTGATGTAGGGATCCCTCCCCACCACATACTGAACATGTTTTGTGGAGGGAGTTGGAACGGTCCGCCGTCCTATAGGTCCTTCTCAGACAGCGCCAAGCGTTTGCTCTTATCCTTGGCTGTAGGAGTGGGTGGTGAGTCATTTTTCACACTGCCTTCTGTATGGTTAAATCATAGGGAATGTCCGACATATCTAGGTATTCTATCCTAGCTATGTTTGGGGTTGTTGCGAGCATATCTCTCTGGGGGTGGTTTTCTGGGTTTTTTAATTTGAATTGGGGGCTGGGTCATCCCCTTCCCTGTATAATACCAATGTTCTCTATGGTCCATCCCATATGGCGGATAGTTTGGAGGATGTGTTTGAAATGAGGGGAGGTTCCATGCGGACCCATTGCAGTAGGGTGCTTGGCAAGGTATGAAAGTAGTCTGGGTGGACTATGTGGGTTGGTTAATTTGAGCGCCTGTGCAAAGTTAGTCCTTGCTGCTCTGGACCAATGTTGTTGCGGGAGGTCTGGAGCAAGGATTTCCTTTATCCAGGTACCTAGGATGTGATTGGCGTGGCTCTCAAAATCTATTAGTCTCATGCCTCTGCTTGAGCGTGGGCCATAAAGTGTTATCATCCATTTAGGAGGGTGAGAGCCAGGCCACAGCCAGCCCTGGATAAGCGCGCGGATTGAGGTTATAAAGGTAGGTGAGAAGGCTATCGCGTGGGCCTGGTACCACAGTATTGGGAGGATGAGCGAGTTAGCAACTGTAACTCGTCCTGTTAGTCTGGGGTTCTTCCCTTTAGGGAGGCAACGCGTTTGGATACCCGTTGTAACAGGTTGCTTTCCATTGTTTCATTACCGTATCCCCCTGATTCTAGCTAGATTCCAAGGTGTTGGACAGGAATGGTGGTGGGAGGTGTTGCAAAGGGTAAAATGATTGGGTTTTTTCTTCATGTGTTGGTATGAGGTTCTGATGTTGTGGCCCAATTGTTTGTGTATTTGCCTAAGAGGATAATTTCTGTCTTCCTTTTGTTAAGCGATGCATTGCTCACCTTGGAGTATTCCTCTAGAGTGCGTTCCAGCTGTTGAGCATCTTCATTGTTTGCTATAACTGCTACGCAGTCATCCGCAAAGGTCAGTATCTTGGCTGTTGGTTGTCCTTGTGTGGTTATCCCCATGAGACGTGAGTCAGTTACTTGGAGGAGTGGGTCAAAGCTGAAATTATATAGCAGTGGGCTGAGGGGATCCCCTTGTTTGAAACCCTCTGTGTGGTTTGATCTTGTTTGTTAGGAATTCAGGGCCGCATACAGTCAAGTTTGCAGATTCTGTTAGGAGCATCGCCCATTTTATGAATCTTGGTGAGAGATTGAAGGCATATAGACATTCTTTTAAATATGGCCAGCTAACACGGTCATACGCCTTTTCCTGATCCAAGAAGACCAAGGCACCAGTTGCTTTGGATTGGCAAATGTTTGCAACAGGGTGTATGTTGTTCCAGATTGAACGCCATAGTATAAACCCAAAATGGTTGGGTGATAGGGCGTCAGATGAAATTGCGCCTAAACTAGCTGCTAAAATTTTTGTTAGAATTTTTGTGTCAGTGTTGGAGAGTGCAATTGGGCGCCAGTTGGCCCGGTCCAACTTGTAACCCTTTTTATACAAGGTTATAACGTAGGATTCATGGCCTCCTGGTAATAGGCGTGTTTCTAATAAGCTCTGGTTCATAGACGCCAATAGGAGGGGGGCAATTTGTTTAAAAAATTTTTTGTAAAATTCGTAGGGTATCCCATCAGGCCTTGGACATTTCCTATGTGGTGCACCACAAATTGTCTCCCAAAGCTCCTCCTGTGTAATAAGTATATTATATTGTAATTCAGTGGTGTACTTTGTATCTCAGCAGTTTGTATAAATTCTTTAATTTTTTGTGAATCTGTTGGTGCTTCACGATATAATTCGGTGTAGTAGCGGTGTACTTCCGCCTTGACCTCCTCAGGGTCAGTTGCCACGGTGCTGTTGGTCTTGTGGACCTGTGTGCATGCAGGCTGGTTTCTGCGGGAGTGGAATTGGCGGGAAAAAGTATGTCAAACAGTTTTCGCCTTCCTTTATGAACTTACCTTTGTTTGATACTTTGATTCTGCGTTGGTGTTCAAAGATGAGGTTGTTAAGTTGGGCAGTAGTTTCTGCCCATTTGCGTCCCCAGTTAGGGCTATAGCCAGATCTCGGAGTATTTATCTCCAGGTGGTCTAGTTCCGCCAAGGTACGCTTGATTGTGGCTGTGTCCGCGGTGTACTTGCGTAATGCAATATGTTGGGTTTTGTTGATTAAATCTTTTTTGAAATTTTCTTATGTTCTGATGGGATCCAAAGTAAATGGGGTTGTGAATTCTGGGTTTGTAGCCTTGTTTTCAACCCAGTCGGATATCTCAGGCAATTTTATATTTTCTGGTTGAAGTTTTCTCCAAGGCGACACCTGTGTGTGGGATTGGGTTGCGTTAACTGCAACATAACTAATCGGTGGTCAGAAGGATTAATCTTTTTGTTATAAATTTGGAGTTTCTTGAGCGGTTGGATTGTATGATGAGGATGTGGTCAATGTGACTCATCAATATGAGCTCTCCCTCGCATATGTTGGGCTGCGTCATGTGGGGAAGGAGTGGTGAATTGGTAAAAGAGCATCCTGTAAGCCAAGAGATGCCTTCATTGTGCGGAATTCAATTTGTCCAGGTGGGTATCCCCTGGGATTAGGCCATCAATCCATATTGGGGTATCCCAGCAGTTTAAATCGCCTAACATAATGGTATCTGGTGGGAGGGTGAGAGTAGGAATGTTTTCAAAAAATTGTTTTCTCTCAGTTGCAGTGCACGGTGCATAGACACATGCTATCAAAAATTTTTTTCCTCTTGGCACATAATTGTTGCTTCTAAGACTTGACCATGCAAGTGTGACAACGAATTTGTAATTTTAAATTTTTTTGTTGTTTTGGACGATAACCCCACAGTGAGACGTCCATACTGATTGTGATGATGCGCCCCTGGTTGACCAGGATTCTTCTTCCCCTTATAGACAGTGGGTCTCTTGGATGGCCAAGATGTCTACAAGGGGTTTTCGCAGGAATGCCAGCTTTTTGGCTTGGGATGTATGAGCCCTGGCTCCTGCGATGTTTAGCGTCCCTATTGAGAATGAGGTGCCCACGGCGCCTCAGGAGCAGTTGGGAGGGCACTCTGGCCCTATCCCACCACAGCTCATTTTGGCCATGCTCCGCGTCTGTACTCCAATTCTTTCACTGCCACTGTTGGTTCCTTTGATCTGACCCAATGATTCAATGGAATTGCGGTTTTTTCATTTGTGTCAACTTTTCCTGCACAGGTCTCATGTTGATAAGATGCGGATTATTGATTGGATTTTGTATTTTTGTGGTTCAACTTTGGTGAATTGTGCACCGCACTTTTGCCCAAATTGCGGTTGCATTGTTCCTCAATATGTGCATGACTGATGTTGCTTTGTGACTCATTCAGGTTACTGTGAAAATTTTCGACCTGTGCATATTTTTCTGATTGGTTGGTTTGGTGACTATCCAAAATATCCTCCCAATCTGTCCGGGGTTAATGGCAGACTCTGCGTGTGCCACCACTTTGGCTGCTGCTCGCTTGTGGGCTTTTTGTGCTGCTTTACGTTGTTTGCTTTTAACTGAGTCCATGATGGAGTATAGTCCATCTTCACCCCAGCGGAATGGGTGGTGACCATCAGTCATTTTGGCGAAGTTTTCATTATCTTCATCCATTGCTTCCTCACAATAGTCATTTCCATTAAGCCCTCTTTCACAGGGCATGTGTGTTCCTTGTGGCCCAGTGAGCCACAGTGGTTGCAAATGGGTGGTGCGCGCTCCGGTGTAACTCAGAACGCAGCTTACTGGCCCCCATCTTCAAAGTGAAATTCTGCTATGCGGGGAATTCTGGATAAGTCCTCTTCCAATTCTGGGAAGAGATTGATTACAGCGATAGCTTTGCCTGTGCAAAGTTGGGCATCAGGCGAAATCGCTGTAATTTGAGTTGCTGAATTTCTCTGTAGGCCATGAGACCTTTGCGGAGCTCCTCCTTGATTACCTTATGAGGAAGGTTGGTGGTGAGCGAGTCAAAAGAGATGAACAAAGTTTTGCTTTGTTCCATCTGGTGCGCGCGGTGCACACAATTTTTTTGCCCTCAGGGAGAGAAATTTCCACATACACTTTTGCTGCGGCATCGGCTTCATCAGCTGTTTCAAAACCAATATCAATACAGCTGCAGCCCATGTTGTTGGTGTCTACGTACACCGCGTGAGGGAAAAGTGAGGGCTGTGCCTCACATGTTTTCTCCCACAGGGTTGGTGACTCATCCCCAAGAAAGAGTCTGATCCCATGTTCCACCTTTGATAAGGGTTGGTTGAACTGAATATACATATAGTGCGCATGCTTTACAGTGAATACCATAAACCCAGATGGTGTCTAACTTTGCAATTTCTTTGCAGATTGGGTTTCTGGTCCCCCTCCAGGGCGTTTCTTGCCCTTAGTTGCACCATTGAGCGCACCGCTCGCCGCGACGCTCGCCCATGTTGTATTATTTTTATTGATAGAGTCGCCCATCTTTCCTGTGTGTGATTATCCAAATTTGCTGTTTAAATCAAAATGTAGTAACTAAAGTGATTGTTATAAGAAAGAAAAGCTGCTACAATTTACTTCCGTTTAATTAGAAAAAAAGATCTCTTTTGTTAGAAAGTTTGTCCCTTTTTGTTAAATTTGACAAGGTCTCTGTCCGCTTACAGCACCTTGTATTTTTAATAGTGCATACCTGTGCGCCAAAATTGGACGCTTTAGAGCTGATTTCAACAGTCAGTTAATCAACGAGGTTCATAACCAAAACGCCTTGTTTGATCAAAAGGTTTTCAGGCTATATTGAGGACCAGCTTTGTCAAAATGTGAAACTCCTTGAGGCTTCCAAGAACTAGTGCTTCAACCTGATCAAGGACCTTATGCAAACCCTTTAGTTGCACTACCAGAGTTAGCCTCCCATAATATTACCTAAATGAGTGAAGGGTCTATAGGTCCCAAGGGCTAAAGGTCCCGGTGGGACTCAAGGACCTTCTGGAATCGCAGTGCATACTCCTGGCAATCCTAAATTCTCTTAAAAAGTATTTTTAACAGCACTCAATGCCTAATGGGATAAAATATGCAATGTGGCTCAGAGATGCAAACTTTAAGTAGATGGAGTCCCTTTCTAATCCTAGAGCCTTGATCAAGGCCTTGTCAGTTGAGATGGAGAATTTTAGCACTTTCATCAAGCTCACTGATAAGTGCATCACCCAGATCGAAAAAGCTTGTTGCAGGGTCAAAACACACTTGTGTAGCTTTGAGAGCCAGCTTAATCTCCAACGCGCCGATATTCAATCATTGAAAGAGCAGGTTGCTCATAAATCCTCCATTACCTCTCTAAATAAAAAATGGGATGACATCTAAGTGGACCTGGAGGGTTTAAGATGATTACTGGATCAGCTGTTCCCTCAAAACTACGCGGAAACTGATATTCTGAGCCTTCACCATTCCTGCTGACAACACCCTTTCCATACATATTGTGACTAACTGTAAGCCAAGTTTCAAGGAGAAATTTACCCCCAGTCTGGATAGCATTTCCTCCTTACTAGGCTTATGAGAGCTCAATGGAAAAGGCTACTGACTGACAGAAGGTGAAACACTTCCACTCTTGTTTAAATAGCACCACCTGGGAGATTATGACTTCCATTTAAAGGAATACCACACCTGGGAACATTTACAAACTGCCCTAATCCAGGGATTCAGAAGCAACCAAACCTTGGCCATCAGAAGCAAGCCTTCATGGGTATCCACATGAATAAAGGAGAAAGGCCTGTGGAGTTTGCCAGCTGATTCTATGGACAAGCTCAACACTTGTAACCATAATTGCATTAGCTTAAACAAAGCCATAATTGTGGTTATATCCACATTGGGATCTTATTTTGAGGTACAAATGCACATTTTGGCCAAAAGAATAGTTTCACTTGCATTTGGGAAATCAATGAGGCATTTAATGAAATTATGCATCTACCTTTCAGCCCAAATCTAATACATCTGTTTCTTCAGCCATCCTCAGGTCCACGTTGTCAAAACCCAGAAGAATCCCAAACCTTGATGCTACTACTGCAATGGGTTCTATCGTGGTGCCAAAACTTGTTGGAAAGACTTACTGAGGAGGTGGTAAAAGGGCCGTCACCATGAAGGACAAGGCACTTAATGCTGACATACCTGTATTAACTCAAGAATGTTTAGTGACCTCTAGTGAGTCAAATGATGTCATACCAGAAAAGAAGATTTAGTACTCAAAGATAATAAAGATCCTGATACTGCTTTCTCTTTTTCTCATGAATCACATGTTTCTCACGCTACCTACACAGTTTAGTTACATGTGTTACTGTTTAAGTCCATAAAATCCCTGTCATGTTATTGTTGACAGTGTTTTTTCATAGATGTCATTTCTTCTAAATTAATCAAAAAGTATTAAAATTTCTTCAGACTTGTCACATTACATGAATATGGCACAGCTGGGCCACAATTCACTCAGTCCATTGGTGCCTATTCCTCTCTGCCCATTTTCTTTGGGAAGTTTCCATGAATACCCTGTTGAAATTTTCTTTGATCAACCATATGTACTATCATTGATTACTAATCTTATATCTACACCAATATGTAAATACAGGAGTTTGATCAATTATTATGTGGGCCTGAGCATGAGACAACAACTGTATTGTATTCACTACAAGGTCAAATTGATTTATTGATAATAAATCTGCCAGATTTTTTCATTTCTAATGATTTACGTTAGATATCAAATTTTTAATCCCATCAGCACAATTTCTATATTATTCATTAATCACAAACGCCATGACCTTGGAATCCTAATTACATTTATAGAATTTTTAACTCCTTTGCCCTGCGCTAGCATATTAAGTTGAAAATGGGGTCCTATTATAAGTACGTCCATCCGCCAGAATTTCATTGGAAATTGGCCTGGTGACTTTTTATAAAGTATGAGCCTAATTATATGCTTTCTTGATCTGAATTGGTATCATACCTCGAGTTTTTAGTCTTAAGTGCTGCTTTGTAGTTGTAATTGCACCAATAGAATCAAGATAAATGGGACGAGCTTATCAGAGAAGGATAGTCATGTGAAAGGGGATCTTTTTTCCAGAGGAAATATCCTTTAGTTTGACTGAAAGAAGAGTAAAGAGAGTGATCCAGTTAGACACTGGAAGTAGTAGATAGTACAGTATGCTCATTTGCTTGCTAAAATAACCCAATTGTTGGTAAAAAGGTTTTTATTATCTTTATGTTACCCCAGTTACTGTCCTCAAACAGTACCTGGTTGTTTTGTGTGTTAGTATCTGTGCCGTTGAAGTATGAAGCCCAAGCATTGATTTTAACATCAGGTGCTTAGTACAGTGGGCCACAATTTATTCTCTGGCAAAGTTTGAATTTAGAAAATCTAATACCTCAGATGAGGACTATCTCAGGATGAAAATTGTGCAAACAGCAGATGGTGAAGAGGCCGCTCAAGTAGCCCATAAAAATTAATCCGCCAAAATTAGTCAGTTATGAGCAAACTTTAATGCTCACATGGATCAATTGACTGAATTAATAATTGGACATGATCGCCAAGTAAAAGCAATAGAGTAAGATAAGTATATGCATCAATTCTGGGTTGACGGGATTTATACTGACATGAATGGGGAAGTTCACTCCAATACTAAATTTTATTTGGAATTTTATTCTTTATGTCTATAACTAAATCTCAGGCTCAAATAGTAGGGCCTCCGGAGAGCAAGAGCACTGGTTTAAAAGCAGATTTTCAAGCTGCTAAACAAATTATTGTTAGTATGGATTCCTTGCTGCATGTGGAATGCCGCAATTTTCTGAAACATTAAATCAATTTAAAGTGGAGATGCATACTAGTTTTTGTAATTGCAGACAAGGTCAAGTAGCTTAGGTAAATCTTTCACTGGATCCTAGTTGCTTAGGCAATGAGACACTGGTACAGGTAATATGCCAAATGTTTTTACATTTGTTTTGGAGGAGGTAGCGTCCACTCCTCATAACTCTATGGAAGCTTCAGACTGGGTTATTCCCATTCATCACTTGGTAATCTGGAAAGTCAGACTAAGACAACGCAGGCTTTGGGCCCCTTGGTTATAAAACTAATTCTCAAGTTCATCCTGATACTTTACTGAAATTCAATTAGGGGGTGAATGTGCATAAATTTTTCAATTTTTTTAAAATTAGCATGGACATACCAGCTGTTACTGCTAGTATGGCAGCGGTAATGAACTTTCTGGACTTTGAAAGTTATAAGTTAGTTATGCCTAGGCTGAAAATGCAGGCGTGTCCTATCCTAATGTCAAATCTTATTATCAGAAAGTTTACTGGCGCAGCAAAGATGACCATTTTGGAATATGGAATTCATCAATATCTTTTTATTAAAGATGTGATTATACAAGTATTTTCCAAACAGTTTTATCTAGAGGCGCAGAAGCTATCAGGGACTAACGTTATAAATGACGTTGACGCATATATTGTATTGCTTATGCCTATGAGCCCTATAAGAATTTGTATAAAGTGTTGATACAGTTTTAAATGATAAGAATGTATAACCCATATGGAAAATTATCTTATCAATGCACCGTCACCTTTGAGGAGCTTAACAAAGTCCCCACAAGCCTCGTGATCAACCCAATTGGGCTAATGTGCCAACAAGAAAATTTTCTTGGCCATATAGCCCCCATTCCCATGGGCCTGATATTGATCAGGCTACTTGTTATTAAGGAAAAACTCTGGGCATTATGCCAATCATTGTCCCTATTAGAAATTATAAGCTTAAGGTTTGATTTGCTAACCCTGGCAATAAGGCGGACTTGGGAAATGTCAGGGTATAATAAAACTGGGATTTTCTACTTTCATGATCTTTATAAAAATCCCTGGTAAGAAAAAAATCTTCAGCACCACATGTCATTATTCAATGAGTACCATTGACAACAAGGCCCCGCTGGTTCAGCTAAAACTCATTAGTAGGATGTTAGTGGGTACTTTAAGCATTCAAAATATTCTTAATGTTAAGTTGGTGCAAAAACTCATATTGAAGCTTAAGTTCATCAGTTATAACTACAAGAGCTTCCCTCTTTCTATAATGATATCCCCAACTGAACAAATTCATGAGGCTATACCTCTCAAGAGTTTAGCCAAGTACAGACCTCAGCTAGGTTTGGAGATTTAAACTAAGTTAATGTAAATGGACATCTGGATGTCTTCATAAAAATCTGGCAAATGCTTATTTCTCAGAATGCACTTTTATTGAATTTTAGTGTTAAGCTTAAAGTACTCGCCACCAATGACAGTGAGGCACCAATTAATATTGTGTCCACTAAACTATAATGAGACTGGACCTCACTCCTTACTTAACTCATTGAGAATTTATGGTACCACAGGCCACAGACTACAACTTCTGAGGGAGTATACAGTGCCTTGCCACTGTGATTTAGCTCACTAGTAATATCCGCTCCTGCCATCATAATTCCAAATCAAAACTAAGACTTTCTTATTGGAATCTCATTTTTGAGAACTCATGGAGTCAGACCTAATTTTGAAGAAAATACTTTGCAAATCCTTGGACAAATCCTTCCATTATATTTAATAAAGTAAGATGATGCCTGGCACCTTGAACTAAAGGGCTTGTCAACTTAGTGTTCAAGAATAGCATTGTTCTTGTAAGTTATCAGCATATTTGGGCCATTACGCGGTGGTTTATTCAACCAGATTGTGGAATTTAAGGTTATTACGTCATGTGCTAATCACAACTTAACTATTCCGGCAGGTTATCAAACAGTAGTGGGGACAGAAATTATAATAAAAATTCCTCAAAGATTATATGACGAAATTGTGCTGTATTTTTGTTCCAAATTGGAACCTGTTGCCCTGCCTGTGATTAACGTTCCTTTTAATGACAAAATCCAGATATTATTGGCCAATCTGTATCTTTATTCTATGCACAATATGCGGCATAAAATCGTCACATTTTGTTCATATTCTACCCATTAAAGAGATATCCATTATCCATCAATTTGGAGATCTAGACGAACTTGGGCTAAGCTTTTCTTTCCTGTAACAATCACTTTAGTTTTATGATTCGATTTGAACAGCAATTTTTGATAATCACACAGGAGAGATGGGCAAATTTAATAAATCTAATACAACCTGGGCAAGCGTCGCATCAAGAGGTGCGCAAAAAGGTGCACCCAAGGGTAAGAAACTCCCTGGAGGGGGACCAGGAACCCAAGCCGCCAAGAAACCACAAACTCAGACACTGTCTGGGTTTATGGTATTTACTATAAAACAAGATCAATACATGTACATCCAGTGTAACCAACCCCTTTCAAAGGTGGAACACAGGCTTTGACTCTTTCTTGGGGATGAGTCACCAACCCTGTGAGAGAAAACATGCGAGTCACAGCCCTCCCTTTTCCCCCACGCGGTATATGTTGCCACCAACAACGTGGGCTGCGGCTGGATCAATATTGGTTTTAAACAGCTGAAGAAGCAGATGCCGCAGCAAAAGTCTGCATCAAAATTACCCTTCCTGAGGGCAAAAGAATAGTGTGCACCGCAAGCGCCAGATGGAACAAGTGAAAACTTTGTTCATCTCCTTCAACTTGTCCCTACCAACCTTCCCCCGTAAGGTAATTGAGGAGGAGCTCCACAAAGGGCTCATAGCCTATGGAGAAATTATGCAACTTGAATTACAACAATTTTGCCTGATGACAACCCTGTGCACAGGTAAAGCTATCGCCATGATCAACCCATTCCCCAAAGTGGAAGATTACTTGTCAAGAATCCCCTGCACAGCAGAGTTTCACTTTACAGATGGGGGACAGTCATCCACATTCTGAATCACACTGGAACGCGCACCGCCTTTATGTAAGCACTGAGGTTCATTAGGACACAAGGATCACGCATGCCCCATGAAGGAGGACTTAATGGAAGCAGACTACTGTGAGGAAGCCATGGACAAAAGTAACGAAAACTTTGGCAGAAAGACCGACAGCCACCACCCATTCTGCTGGTGTGAAGATGGACTTTACTCCATCATGGACCCAGTTACACATAAACAATGCAAAGAAGCACAAAAAGCCCGCAAGCGGGCAGCGGCCAAGGTGGCAGCACACATGGAATCATCCATTGACCCTTGAAAAATTCAAGAGGACTTGAATATACACCAAGCCAACCAATCAAAACAATATGCCCAGGTTGAAAATTTTCACAGCAACTTGACTGAGTCACAAAGCGACATCAATCATGCACACTTTGAGGAACAATTCAGCTGCAATATGGGTGAAAATGCAAGTGCAAAATTCTCTAAACTCGAACCTCAAAATCACAGAATCCAATCAGCACCCCACATTGAACCATCATGAGACACGTGCGGGAAAAGATAATGCAAATTCCAAAAGCTGCAATTTCCACAAAAATTGGGTCAGATCATGGGAACTGACATTGTCACTGAGAGAGTTGGAGTACAGATGCGGAGCATGGCCAAAATGAGCTGCAGTGGGTTAGGGCCAGAGGGCCCTCCCAACTGCTCATAAGGCGCTGCAGGCACCTCAGTGTCAATAGGGATGCTAAACATCGCGGGAGCCAGGGCACAAACGTCCCAAGCCAAAAAGCTGGACTTCCTGCAAAAACCCCTTGTAGACATCTTGGCCATCCAAGAAACCCACTGTCTACAAGGGGAAGAAGGATCCTAGTCAGCCAGGGTCTCACCATCACAATTGGTATGGACGTCTCACTGTGGGGTGATCATCCAAAAATAACAAAAAAGTAAAAATTACAAGCTCCTCGTCATACCTTTACAGCCAAATCCTATTAGCAATGATCACATGCCAAGAGGAAATAATCTTGATAGCATGCATCTATGCACTGTGCACCGCAGCTGAGTGAAAACAATTTCTCAAAACTGTTCCAACACTCACCCTCCCACCAGATACCATCCTGTTGGGCGATTTTAACTGCTGGGATAACCCTGACATGGACCAATGGCCTAACCCCAGGGGATACCCACCGGGGCACATTAAATTCCACGCAATGAAGGCATCCCTTGGCCTACAGGATGCCCTCCCCCCGGATCACCACTCCTTCCCCACATGACACGGCCCAACATTCGTGAGGGAGCGCTCATATCAATGAGCTGCATCAATTGCATCCTCATTCTGCAATCCCAATGATCAAGCATCTCCAAATTTTCAACAAAAAAAGTAAATTTTTTTGACCACTGACTTGTTTTGATGCAGCTATCGCCAACCTGAACCCATGCACAGGTGTCACCCTGGAGAAAGCTACACCCAGAAAACATAAAATTACCCAAAATATCCAACTGGATCAAACACGAGGCCATTAACCCAAAATTCAAAGCCCCATTCACTTCAGATCCCATTTTAATCTGGGAAAATTTCAAAAAGGAACTAATCAACAAAACCCAACATCTCACATCACATAGGTACACCGCCAACACAGCCACAATCAGGCATACCTTGGTGGAACTGGACCACTTTGAGCTAAATACCCCGAGATCCTGTTACAGCCCCAACTGGGGACACAAATGGGTGGAAATATCCACTCACCTAAACACCCTCATCTTCGAGCACTAACACAGAATCAAAGTATCGAACAAAGGTAAGTTTATAAAGGAAGGCGAGACAGGTTCACCATATTTCTTCCACCAATTCCACTCCTGTGGCAACCAGCTCATGTGCACACAGGTCTGCAAGATCGATGGCACTGTGGCAACTGACCCTGATGAGGTCAAGGTGGAAGTACACCGTTATTACACTGAATTAAACTGAATATGCTGACAGACCCTCAAAAAATCATAGAATTTATAAATCCGCTGGAATATAAAACACACCGCCAGACTACAATATACTAGATATAATAACATGGGAGGAGCTTTGGGATACAATCTGTGGTGCACCACTTAGGAAATGCCCAGGGCCTGATGGGACACCCTACAAATTTTACAAAAAAAACATTTTCAGCAGATTGCCCCCCTCCTACTGGCGTCTATGAACCAGTGCTTGCTGGAAACACGCCTCCTACCTGGTGGCCATGAATCATATGTCATAACCCTGTATAAGAAGGGTGATAAACTGGACCTGGCCAACTGGCGTCTAATCGCACTTTCTAATACTGATACAAAAATTCTAACAAAAATTTTGGCAGCCAGATTAGGCACATTAGCCTCTAACGTCCTGTCGCCCAACCAATTTGGGTTTAAACCAGGGCGCTCAATCTGGAACAACATACACCCTGTTGCAAACATATGTCAGTCCAAAGCAACTGGTGCCCTGGTGTTGAATGGCTGACTGGATCTAAATCATCACTTATTATAAACCAAAGATATCCCAAGTATATCTGAACTTGAATTTGTGGCCTAGCGATTTCACCTAATTATATTTGACTATGATGACACAGGCTCAAGGGAATTTTTGGTTAGGTCGAACAAAAATTTAAGTTCTGATTTAATGGCTTGGGCACGTGGGCTTTGTTGGTCTATGTCAAAATTAGTTCTTAATGTTGGTCAAGTTTTTGATTGAATTAATTACTAATTATTGATAAAAATTGCCTTGGTATGTGCTGCTGATTACATGTAAAATTAAATTGGTTCAGCTATTTTAAAGATATGATGAAACGCCATCTCAAGGATGATGATGGTGTTTACTCCAACTCTGAGGCTGAGCATGATGCCCTGAGTCAAAGTATTTGTAGACGTTATTACAAACATTTTATGTGCCAGGGTCACTGAAAGTAAGGCGTCATGGGTAAGATGTGGTTAACATTGACCCCTATAAAAAAACTTGCATTTACAGTAATAAAATCATCCTTTAACTTCTGGATTAAGTTTATAATTTATCTTATAAACTTTTTGCGTTAACACTTTATTATATATTAAAGTCTATTTTTATTTGGGATCAGTAGGATCAGGGCAGCATGCCATCGTCCAAGTGGAATGACCGGGTATACAATTGAAGAATTATTAAAAAGCTGTATCATAAATTTAAAGCACCATCCTGTCTATTGTCCTCACACAATAGATGCTTGAAGCTGCAGTTTCCACTAAACAATGAACCAGCCATCAGGCGAAGCCCAAATCTTCAACAATGGCACTCATGGCTGGGACCGCAGATGGTGACCAGTATTGACATTTGAGCAACCAAATTTCGCAGATGAAGGATGAATACACCAGAAAAATCAATAATCTCAAATGATGATTTGACGCTATTAATGAGTCAAACAATTATCTTCATGGAGAATTGAACCAGTGTAAGAAGGCAATGAAAGAAAAGGACCAAGTGATTTTCTTTTTGCAATTACAAGCTACTAGCCTGAATAAGGAAATAGCAAAATTAAAATTAAAAACCCAAAATCATGTCAGTTGAAAAAATGAAATCAACAAGCAAATTTGAACTCTTGCTGACGGGCATTGTCAGTGTGCTACAACACACTCAACTGGAAATTCTTCCAAATATTGTGAGGATGAAGCTTCAGAAATAGCTACTAAAATGGACGCTGGGCCGCATCAACAACTACCTAGCAATATGATTGCTTTGGTCAACACTAACACCTCAAACCAGGATACAATGCCCCAACGCTCTAGTACGCCTGGTTCTGGTCAACAAAATAGTGATCATGATAACCAGAAATAGGGAAGCAATAATTTCAAACAAGCAAACCTGCCAGCCTTTGACAAGAATGGAAGTATTACCACCTTTGTCAAACGCTCTGAAATGGCCATGCATGGGGCCAGCGACCACAACAAAGCAGCCACCATGACTAACTGCTTGGATGAGTGGAGCATTGAGTTGATTATGCCTCACATTAATGAAAATCCAACATATGCCAAAGTCAAGGAGACCGTGCTTCATGAATTTGAAGGTCCAGAACGGATGTTGACCAGAAAATCCAAGTTTATGAATATCAGCTTTAAGAAAGATGAAGCAATTGATGAATTTGCGGATTGATTCTATCATAAAGCTCAAGTTCTCTTAGGCGCACAGGCTATTGTTGATTTCAATGCTAAGATAACACTAGAGCATGCAGTAGAACCTTATCCTAATCTATCAAACACTCTATTGCCTGCTTTTGTGCAAAACCTTGTGACGTCTGAATTGGTTGACTATTTACGCAGATGCTCAAAAAATTATGGCCCTCCTAATACTGGTTACAGATTAGGAACCATACCTTTGCTGGAAATTCCTTTAAAACCAATAAGAAGATTAACACCTCACGGCCAGTGAGTGAAATTACTTGCTTTAATTGCAATTGTAAAGGTCACTATGCTTCCTGATGCCATCAGCAAAATGTCAATATAGTCCTTCCCAATACTGTGCAGGAGGAGGAGAAAAGAACAAGCACAATAGATGAAGGATACTCTATTGTGACATCATGAATCCCCCTTGGGTTGGGACCATCTAGTACTAAAAAAAGGATGCTCTATTGTGCCTGCAACACCAGTCCCACCTGATTGACAGGCAAACAATGGCCACGGGGCCTTGCTTAACAATGAAAATGATTCTATTTTAGTATCAAATGAAGATTCCTCAAATGTGCATTCGGCAACTCACTCCCAAAGTAAGGTTGTCACACCTGAAGCCTCTGAAGAAGTTGCTAAACCCTATGTGCAACAATTACTTGAAAACTTTTTAGCCATCAGGCATGGGGGAATGACTAAGTTCAAGGAAAGAGATTTAGTAGTATATTGTGACACTCATAGCGCAGGCCGCGCGCACATGCTAGCCTCACTTTGGAAGGGTCCATTTATTATATTGAAGAATTTGTCTGAAGATGTATATACCATTAAGGATCAAGGTGGCTGGGTTGTCAATCGAGTACATGCTAAGTTCCTTCATCTGTATCATAAAGAATAATAAAAAGAAAAAAAATAAGAATAAAAAATAAAAAGTAGATAAAAAAGAAAAGAAGAATAATAATAATAATTGCAAGCCATAGAGTTTATTTCATAGATTTGATGCCTCTCTGGCATTAGAACTAGTTATTCCCTCTTTGGTAGGGGGAGGAGAGCGCGACCAAACTAGAGAAGCCTGCAACATAATTGGAGATGCGCCAAACCCAAGGAAGCTTGGCACCAAACACTGTCCCTATCAGCATAGGAAAGGTTATCAAGATAATGTCTGAACTTTGAGGAACGTGAAGAATTATACAGTGTGACCAAGGAAGAAGAGTATCTGCCACTTATATCCAGTCAAGGAGGGGGAAGTGTTGAATGGTTGATTGGATTTAAATTGTCGCTTATTATAAACCAAAGATATCCTAAGTATATCTGAACTTGAATTTGTGGCCTAGCAATTTCACTTAGTTATATTTGACTATGATGACACGGGCTTGAGGGCTTTGTTAGTTAGGTCAAATTAAAGTTAAGTTTTGATTTAATGAATTGGGCACATGGGCTTTGTTGGTCTATGTCAAAATTAGTTTTTAATGTCAGTCGAGTTTTTGATCAAATTAATTACTAATTAGTGATATGAATCGCCTTGGTATGTGCTGCCGATTACATGTAAAAGTAAATTGGTTCAGCTATTTTGAAGATATGACGAAACGCCATCTCAAGGATGATGATGGTGCTTACTCCAACTCTGAGGCTGAGCATGATGCCCTGAGTCAAAGTAATTGTAGACATCATTACAAACTTTTTATGTGGCCAAGGGTCACTGAAAGTAAGGCGTCATGGATAAGATGTGGTTAACATTGACCCCTATAAAAAACTTTCATTTACACTAATAAAATCATTCTTTAACTTCTGGATTAAGTTTATAATTTATCATATGAAATTTTTGCGTTATCACTTTATTTTATATTAAAGTCGATTTTTACTTGGGATCAGTAGGATCAAGGCAGCATGCCATTGACCAAGATAATTGACTGGGTATACAATCGAAGTATTACCAAAAAGCTGCATTATAAATTTAAAGCACCATCCTGTCTATTGTCCTCACACAATAGATGCTCGAAGCTGCAGTTTCCACCAAACTACAAACCAGCCATCAGGCGAAGCCCAAATTTTCAACACCTGGTCTTCTTAGACCAGGAAAAGGCGTATGACCGCGTTAGTTGGCCATACCTAAAATAATGCCTACACGCTTTCAAACTCCCACCCAGATTCATAAACTGGGCGATGCTCCTTACAGAATCTGCAACCATGGCTGTATGCTGCCCTGGTTTCTTAACTAAAAAGATAACACCACACAGAGGGCTCAAACAAGGGGACACCCTCAGCCCACTGCTGTATAATTTCAGTTTTGATCCACTCCTCCGCGTAACTGACTCACGCCTCATGGGCATAACTGCACAAGGCCAGCCAACAGTCTTGATACTGGCCTTTGCGGATGAATGAATGGCAGGTATAGCTAACAACAATGATGCCCAACAAATGGAACGCACCCTAGAGGAATACCCCATGGTGAGCAACGCATCACTCAACAAAAGGAAAACAGAAATCATTCTCTTAATCAAGTACGCTAACAACTGGGCTACAACACCAGAACCTCACACCCCCATATGAAGGAAAAACCCACTCATCTTGCCCTTTTCATCACCTCCCACCACCACTCCTGTCCGCCACCTTGGGATATGGCTGGAAACAGGGTGATATGCCAATGAGACAATGGAAAGCAACCTACTACAGCGGGTATCCAACCGCGTCGCCTCCCTCAAGGAAAGATCCCCAGGACTAACGGGGCGAGTAGCAGTTGCTAATTCACTCATCCTCCCAATACTATGGTACCCTGCCCATGTGATAGCCTTCTCACCCACCTTTATAACTTCAATCCGCGCGCTCATCCAGGGCTGGCTGTAGACCAGATCCCATCCTCCCATACGGATGGAAACTCTTTGGCCCACGCTCAAGCGGAGGCATGGGAAAAATAGATTTTGAGAGCCACGCCAACCGCATCCTGGGTACCTGGATAAAGGAAGTCCTTGCCTCAGACCTCCCGCAACAACACTGGTTCAGGGCAGCGAGGACTAACTTCGCACAGGCGCTCAAATTAACTAACCCACATAGCCCAACCTGACTATTATCATACCTTGCTAAACACCCTACCACAATGGGCCCACATGGAACCCCCCTCACTTCAAATGCATCCTCCAAGCCATCTGCCACAAGGGGTGGACCGTAGAGAACACTGGCACTGTGCAGGGAAGGGGACGACCCAACCCCAACTTCAAATTAAGAAATCCAAATAAACCACTCCAGAGAGACATGCTTGCTATGACCCCAACCATTGCTAGAATTGAATACCTAGATGTGTTGGACATTCCCTATGACTTGATTACACAGAAGGCAGTGTGGAAAATGACTCACCACCTACTTTTACAGCTGAGGGTAAGAGCCAACGCCTGGCGCTGTCTGAGAAGGACCTATAAGATAGCGGACCGCTCCAATTCCCTCCACACAACCTGCGCAGCATGTGGAAGGGAGGGATCCCTATACCACCGCCTAGAAACATGCCTCCCAACCAAAGCCATATGGCGGGAAGTCGCGCGCCTTCTTAAGCTCCAAAACGAGCAAGGATTTTCTATCTCAAAGAGCCTCTTCGCGCTTCATATTGAATCACCAATCCCATCTACCCTCCACTCCCTAATGATACCCATTGCATTGGGGACAATTCACACCATTGCCTTAGATGCGTTCAAGGGCATGGTTTTAATTATCCATGGGGTTATCAACAGGTTCCACGTCCACTTATTGGAGCACTTCCAAGCCTGACTCTATGGATTTATGAGGCCAAGGCAACATGCGCTCATAGAATCGTGTCTCCAAGTCTGGTTCCTCCACACAGACCCTTTCCTTCACAACTGCTCCATAGTGGGGAAACCTCCTCGGAGTAGTGCACCAACCCCCATACCAGACAGTCCCGCTGGTAACAAGGGTAACCTGATTAGTCCAGGGTGCCCAATTTGATCTACCTTCACTTCCCCCCTTTTTTTGGTTCCCACACATACTTGGTAATGCCCATCCCCTGGTCGGCTTGCCTTAGTTATATAAAATAGACAAACTTGGGCTTGAGGGCAACGAGCATCAATCAGCGTGTTCTTTGGTGCCTTGAGAATATCTTTCTGATTTGATAAAGGATGGAAAAGATTAAGTATTGGCCCTATTTAATAAATGTAGTACTATTTTTGATAAGGACGATCATGATTTAGGGTGTGCATAGGATGTGATAGACCAGATTAATACAGGAAATTATCCGCAAATTTGCCTCCATCCCAATAGGCGTTTGAAGGTGGCAGATGAAGTCATTAACTCTGAAGTTACTCACCTAGTGCAACATGGAATGCTGGCGCCCTCCAAGAGTCCCTAAGCTCTATAGTATAAATTATTAAGCAGAAGAACGGTTCAAATAGCTAATAATAGTTTGCTGGAAGCTGAATAACATTACTAAAAAGCTTCTTATCCTTTACTTTGGATTGATGATTTGCTAGACCGCTTATGTGGCATGCATTATAATTCCACCATGGATTTAATTTCTGGCTACTGGTAGATAGAAATGCCTAAGGAGGAACAGGAAAAATGCGCTATGATAATGGCCCAGGGCCTCTACAACCTACTAGAATGCCGCAGGGTCCGTGCAATGCCCTTATGACCTTTTGGCAGGTGATATATAGTATCCTCAACGATTTAAAAAATTGCATCCTAGTTTATTTAGATGATATTAGCATATTTCATAGGACGTTTACATATTATTTAAAACATTTAGAACGTGATTTTTTATCATCTTGCCAAGGCTAAGTTGGAAAACAAGCCGCATAAGTAGAATTTTCTCCATGAACAGCTAACATATCTAAGTTTCTTCATTAATAATATGGCTTGAACCCTAGCTGGCAAAGGTTGATTCAATTGATTGCATTGTTCAGCCAAGTATCAAGTGCAAAGTCTGTGTTTCTTAGAATGATTGGCTATTACTAACACTTTGTAAAGAGTTTTTAATAAAATAGTAGAACCACTGCTCACCTTTTCAAGACCAGAGTACATTTTGGGTGGACTGGATACTACCAATTAGCCTTCAATAATCTCAGGCTTTACCTTACCCAAGCGCCACTGATAAAATACTTTTTTGATAAAGTTTTTTTTATTATTTAATTGGATGCTTCTCTCACCGCCGTCAGGGCGGTGTTATCACAATTTGATTAGTATTTAATTATCTTCCCTTAGCTACTGTAGCTGGACATTGGACATCCGTGAATGAACCTATAAGGTGACAGAGAAGGAGTGTCTAACAGTTATTTTACGCATGTAAACAATTTTGGGTTTACATCCACAGGGTACATTTCACTGTGGCGATTGACCATCCCTCTCTAAGCTGGTTACAGAATCTGAATGAGCCTGGAGGGTGTCTGTCTTAATAGGCTTTAAAGTTACAAGCCTATGATTATAAAATTTATCATCGCCCCAGCATAAATCATTAAAACGCTGAAGAATATCTCACTTGCCTACTGTAGCCTTAGTAGCTGATATGGCAAAGGAGTTGTTTGATAAAATGCTCACTCAAACTTAAAGTAATGAACTATTGGAAGTTCAGCATTCTTTAGAGAAAAATAATGATGAACACCGTTGCTCAAGATGGTAAGCTTTACAAAGTCATCAATGATCATAACTTTGGATGCCTTGTCCAGCAGAATGTACTAATATTGTTGTTGGGGCCCACAGGCGATGGGGCATGGAGGTTTTAGGAAAATATTTATTGCTAATGAAGCAAAATCACTATTAGAATTCTATAAATTTTGAAGTTCATGAAACCTTCCTCTGTTAAAAAGAAATCTAAGTAGATAAACTTTAGAGAAAAGCCACGTCTTAACAACTAGTTAAGCCAAATTTTGCTTGGCACACCATTTCTTTTAATGTGGTGGGGCCTTTGTCCAATACTTCAGAATATTTTAAATATATAACTGTGGCCATTGATCACTTGACCAAGTGTATGGAGGCCAAAGCTATCAAGAGACTTAGGGGCCACGACTATGGCAAAGCTCATCTTAAAAGATATTATTTACCATCACAGATGCCCCAGATTATTTTAACAAATAATGCAGCTAATTTTACACCCCAAATAGTTGCTTGACTCAATGACTTGATGGGTATAAGTGGGTATTTTCTACGCCCTATCACCCTGAGACCAATGGCACTGTAGAAAATTTGAAAGAAAAAATTGTAGGTAAGATAAAAAAATTAAACATTGGCAAAGCGTCCAGTTGGAACCATTTCTTGTCTACCGCCATTTTTGTGTATAATATCACTTATCACTTGGCCGCAGGGCACTCACCATTTAAGTTTTTATATAAGAAGCATCCTCGCTACACATGATATTATACTCATTTGTCAAAGAAGAAAATCTGAATTCCTAACTAATATCTTAAGAAGCTCACGTAAACTTTAATTCTATTATAAATTTTTTAGCATACTCCAACTCTCTGGCTTGGAAAGTCTGTACTAGGGAGCGTGTTAGTAAGGATTGCCATACCTTACCTACCTTTGGCGTAGGTAATTGATTTATTTTATAATAATGGTTTTGGAAGTACTAGTAGAATGGATCACAGTTGGATATGTCCCTTTGAGTTTATAGAGAAGACATCCACTGATGCGTGCACTCTGAAAGATCCCATTAAGGTGTTATCTTATCAATCAAGTAAATGCTAAGTTTCTCTAGAAGTACTATAAAAACTTCAGCCTTATGGCCATGGGCTCTCAATATCCCATATTAACCCCACTCATCTTTTCTCCCTAATGTTTGGTCAATTGGTGGAAATGTTGTAATTGGTTTGAACAATCATCAATTTATATTATTTATTGAATTTATAATTACATAATACTAAGATAAAGGGTTTAGTCAAAACACTTTGACACACGATCTATGTCTTAATATAAAGTTTCTGAAATTGTTTTAATTCACTGTCAACATCCTTGTCTGCTTAAGTCAGATTAATGTTAAATAAAGTGGAAGATTAAGTCTCTCTCCTTGATAGTGCAACTCAATTCCTTAAAACCTTGATTACCTTGTCCGTAGCATGGTTTTTATATCACCAATCATAGATTTACTGTTCATTTATTTTGCCCTGCGCTGGCATAAGATTTGTCATCAAATAGGCTTACCATCATTGACCATGGTCTTTCTGCTATAGTATTATGCTAATAAGTGAGTCAAGTTATTTTATATTTTCCTAAAGTCACAGCCTTAGCGCCTTACATTTCCCCATTATGTAATTTCCTTAAATCTTTTTAATAATGTTCCACTATCAAATAATTGCACCATTTGTAATGAGGGATGAGAGGCTTATATCAGAAGGGAGCTACCATTATGAGGGAGATCTGTTTTTAAGTTAGCTTGTGGTAATGCTTACCACTGACAAGATGCTATCCTTTGTGAAGCCATGAAGCTGCTGTTAGTCATCAATACTACAGTGCGCTTATCTCTTATATTTTAAAATACGCCCACCTGGGAATCTAAGGGTTTTCACTTTTTGTTTTTCAAGGTCTTTGTCTTCATATAGTGCCTTTTAATTGTATGTTTGTTAACATGTGCACTTGAGATACATTAAACTGATATCATTACAGCCATAAAGCCAGCCATCATTTCAGCTCCTTGGTAATTGTACCCAACAAAAGAGAAGTAAGTCAGTTTATACTGATGAATTTACTCAATTGACATGCTTTAAGTTTACACTATAGATGACCGCTAAGAACTCTTTCTCTGTTACCATGTAGTTCCCTTTATGCACATCTAACTTCTTGATACAATAAGCCATGGGGTGCTCAACTCTGCCCATATGGCGGTGTAGGATGCGCCCATTTAAATGTGAACGGCTTATCTTAATCTGGGTACATGTGTATTGGTGCTTTGTTAAGGAGAAGTCTTAGTTTGTCAAAGCTAGATGGCATTTTGCCTTTCCAATAAAATTGTGCGCCGATTTATTATAAGACAAAATTATAAATCCCTATTTTACTAAATTCTTGAAAGATGGTAGTAGTAGCCAATCATTTCTGGGAATGCATTTATTATCTTTATTGCTACTTGGACACATTTTTTCAATTTCTTTTATTTTGGCTAGATGGAGATGTAAACCATGCTTGTCACTAAAGACCCAAGGTATTCAAATTGCTCTTATAAATATATTGCGCTTATGAGCCTTAAATTAAGAGCAGACTTGGCAAGGTGGCAGAATACTTGCCTCAAGTGTTGCAGATGCTCATTAAACGTTCTGGAAAAACAGTTATATCTTATAAATAAACTAAAACACAGGATATCTTTAATTCTCCTAGTATGCTGTATATAGCCCGCTTAAAAGTCACGGGGGTTTTGCACAACTCTTGGGGTATTAAAGTGATTAGAAAGCCGTTGTAAGCAATCATGGCGCACTTTTCTTGCTCAATATTTGGCATCTCAATCTGCCAAAAGCCACAAACTAAATCCATGACTGAAAGTAATGCGCGCTTCCCAGGCAGACTAGTGTATTGTAAATATGTCAAAGGATAAGAATTGTTTTTATGATGTTGTTTAGTATCTATAGTTAATTATCATGGTATTAGAGCCATTTACCTTTTAATAATCACCAACAAAGAGTACTAGGGCTCTTGGAAAGCACTTATACTTTCCTGAAATAGTGGGTGGTTTCTTTATACAACAAACCATCATCTGCTTATGAACACATAATAGAATGAAAACAAATTGGCAGATCATTTCCAATTACTATATGGTAAAAAATGTTTTGTGAACAACACAAAATCACATTTCACCCTAGTAAAAATGATACTAGACATCTCATACAGGTCCAGTGTAAGGCTTTCTATGGTAGGCAATAATCCAATTGGTGTCTGCTGCCCTACTTCTAAACAGCCTACTCCTATCCCATATTTCCCAGCTGTTATGTAAGTTGAAAGGGTTAGGATTTTGTGTAGAATAATTTCACAACTAGACCGCCAAAAAGGCAATTATTATTCCTGTTAAGTTCCAACATGCTGTCATCCTTTTTTTCCAAATTTTACTCATTATCCCAAAACCTTTATATCCTTATTAATTTTTAGAGTAAGTTCTTTGCTTTTGCTTTTAAAATATATTTTCTGACTCCCAATGGTTACTCTCCTTCTCACATTTTCCCAAAATCTTATTAAAAATTTACAAAATTCCATGACTGATTGAATGCTGACCATTGTGGATGAAAAGAATCTTGATATTGAAATTTTTTAAAAAGTTTTAAAGGCTAAATTTTGGAAGCAGCCAATCATGGCGTAGCCCATAGATACCTCTCATTCATAATTCTCCTGGCATTTTTGCAAACTCAAATTTTCCATGCGTGAACTCAAGAATAGACCATAACCATAGAAGACACCACAGGTTGTGGTTTCTCAAGAACAGAGCAGCCGCTTGTTAATGCCCATTTTCCCACTTTTTAAGACCAGTGCTTTCACTTTGTAAGGGTACTGTCCTAATTTGTTTTAATTTCATCCCTTTTTAGAAAAATAAAACAAACCCATTCCAATGTTTTTGTTTATCAATTTTAATAATTCATTTTCTGTGCATCATGCTACACATTGTGACCAACATGCACTTGCTAAAGCAGTTGGCCCCTAGTCAGATATAGGTCTTTTGGAGTCGTTTTTTCTTCTAATTGCTTAGTGCCTCAGGTGGTTCTATTAAAACTATACAGTGCTACCAATGCAAACTTGGGCTTTCCTGGTCCTAACAGCCATAACTTGGTCCTTTTCATCATCAGTTAGCCATGCTAGTCTTTTGTGAGGCATCAATGAACCACAAAAAACATTAAATAATGTCTAGAAAATTCTACTCAAATTAAAAGGATTGTGGATAACTTGCACTTCTCCATCTGCCAAATATATGAACAAAAACAATGATCTTTTTTGCATGATATAAATAGGATAAAGTGTTAATTTGCTAGAAGAACCTGAAATCGCTATGGTATGGAAGGATAAACTCAGGCACAGCAACAGATTTGAAGGTGGATTAATAAAACGGTGTAGTAACTTCACTGTATAAATTTGGTAAAATTATTAAATTAATTTTGGTCCACACTGTAATTTGGTGACCCTCCAATATTAGTTAAACTACAATTAGCCCTCATCAGAATCCCATTAGATTCCATAAATTGATTGGTATATTGAATGGTATAGCACGATTACAATGATACCCAATTTTACTATGACATTTTTATATGCAAGATTAACAAATGTCTGATTCTGAGGCGCAGGGTCTTCACTATCCCTATTATAGAATTATGATATTTAATAAATTTTTATAAAGATTAACGTCAATATTAGCCTAATTCCCATAAATCTTCATGAAAGAGGCTAATGAGAAAGTCAATAATTTTGTTAGGTAATACATTAGCTTACTGATGCTACTAGTAAGTCAAAACGCAGTGGCAATGCACTAAAAGCTCATAAAGATTTTTCAACTTGAGCCCCAAAGTACCATATCTTTTTTGTGGTAAATATTCCAGAGGAAAGATTTCTTCATTAGTTTAGTAAGTACACAATCAATCAGTGCCTCACTGTCCACAATGGCTCTTATTTTGAGCCTATTAAGAGTAATGTTAATAAGGTATATTTAGAATAATAGCCATCAGTTGCCTCGATTAAGTTGACATCCTAAGCTCCAGCTTGACCTTAATTTTATAGATTCTCATGTGGTATCATGTTTTATTCCTTTTTAGACCTATTAACCATAGCCACATGACCCCCAACTTTGGGTAATATTAGAGATGGCCAGAAGCTCTTGTCATTCAAACTGATATATCTAAGTCTTCACTTATAACTTTAACTGCAAAGACAACTTTGCTTTATGTTTGCAACAGAGCAGTTACAGCTACTTCAACAATGATTACCTGAGAAAATTTTTGTCAAAGCGCCGTGATTTTCCTTTTTGCAATTCGTTTGTTGTTGAAGTAAAGTCAGGCTTATATTAACTTGAATTTGTTGAGAGTTGACAAATGTAGAATATACCTGTTCTATTCCTCTTTGTTTTTCAAAATCTAGTCAATATCTTGGCATACAAGATGTATATTAGGTTTAATAACCATAGTAGGGAAGTGGTTTACATAGTGCCTCAACTGATTGCTTATGCAACAAGCTATATGTTTGTTATCTGTTATATTTGAGCAAGGCCTGAAGTGTCAGGTCAAATCTTATGGCTGAGAGAGGGGCTGGTTGGATTTGGAGATTAGTTATGCTCACTAATGCGTTTTGCACCTAAATTCCAACAATTCTCCGCAGGAGAAGTGATATTCTCTACTGATGGGATATTTGATTCAGGAGATGTTTTGCACTTACTTATATAAAAAATAATAAAAATTCCTAAGATTACTAACAAGTTGGATTTTTATATATTTTATGAGTTGTGTCAAGGGATAGAAAGTAAACCTCTTAATAAGCCAACACTTTTATTTCAAATGTTGAGGCTCAAATTTTCTGATTGCTTGTAAAGTCTGAATTAGGGAATATTGAGATTTGACCTATTAGATCTTCAGAGACTCACTTCACTTTGACAGGACGGCTGATGGAGGGAAGTTAAGATAGATCCATGAAGTAAGGTTTGTATATTTAACCCATCAGTGGGCTGGAAAATTTTGCACTTTGTTGGACCCCCTCTGACTTTATAAAAGGGGCCAGTCTCCGCGGTGTAGGCTGTACTAAATTAGAAGTGGCCTGGAGAGGAGCCTCCGATGAACTCCCAGATTTGGCTGACAATTTGGGGCAATCAGACCGCCCAAACTTATTTTGTTTGCCCAATTATTAATAGAAGTGTTACCCTGGTTAAAGAAGTTCCACTGGGATCCGACCAGGGTCTTTTGGCCAGTTTTTTCATCATTCACCTCCAAACCTCACTTTTCAATAAATTAGACTTGTAATTGTCTGACAAAGCTTATCAAAATATTGCATCGTTTGTTTTGATCTGGAAATGGGTTTAAAAAAAGGACGGCACTTTACCAAAGATAATTAAACATTTGGGTGATGTTATTCTCATTGTTGATCACCAGTAGCATCACTTGATATAGCTCTAATATGTGTTTCACATGCATGACAAAGGGAAATCTGGGCACCAAATTATTTACATTTTAGCTCATATAATACTCAAGCCTCAATGCAAGAATGATTGATAAAAATCTGTGAGGGGCTCATTCTTATTAAAGATAAAAATAAAGAACAGTGTTTTCATGATCATTTTTTCTGCTCCACAAAACTCCTGTACAATGAATTCTCTGGCATTGTGGTATTTCAGGGTGACTTTACTTATTTTTAATATTACCAGCTTCTGACTTTCAGGGTCCAGATAATTTACTATAATTACCAGCTTATTGGTCTTAAGACCCATGCCTATTTATTAGAGCTATAAACTTGTTTATGTATCCTTTTTTGAACTTAAGTTGACTAAGTTGATATTCAATTGACATCTAAATTGCAGGGCTGTAAAAGCAGTAATGACTTTTATAGAGCTTCTTAAACTGAATAAATAAGAAGCATAAGAAATAACCTTGGGCCGCTGACCAACATGAGTTGAGGTCGCCTACATAGTGCAAGCTGAGGTTGTTTTGTTAGAAGTAATGGCGATGAAGGTGATGAAAAAGATAAATTGCTAACTAGGATAACTAAAATATTAGTTAGGCTAGATATGACAAAAGTTGGGACAGCAGTATTGATAATAGGCAAATGGCGGCCAAATAATGCCCCTTTTCTGTAGGCATCAGGTGCCGTTGGAATATCATATTTTTAATAACCCATGCATTTAGGTATAAATTATTGGCATGACTTCTGGTAATTTTAATGCCATCATCTATAAACTACTGAAGTAGTTGGTTTAACAGACTAAAAATGGAGGCGCTCCACCATGAAACTTTAGTTAATCTTCTCTTATTTCTATAGGATGTCAAGATGCAAACCTTAGAACTCAAATTTCTCGCCTAGGAGAAAATAAAATAAGCTGAGAGTCAATATCTTATTCAGTCAGTGGTGGACTGAACAATTTCAAAAATGGCTTGCACATTGCCTTCAAGCCAGCGTTTATTGGCATTGGTAAGTTCTGCTATAGCATAAACATGGCGATTGTTTCAACAAGACATCCTAGAGTGGCAAATTTGGCAATTATTTTGTTGCCAAGGTGCAAAGGGATTAAATATAGTTTTTTGGGGCCTCAGGGTCAGCCACTTCAACATTATTAAATGCGCTGTATCAACGGACAAGTTACATGCAACATGCCTCATCAGATTTATGTTATACAGGCTAAAGTAATGTTTCCTTTAGTGAGCATCAAAATGTTAAGATCAGTGCTACAATATTGTATTTTAAGTGCACATGTCATTTTCACTCTACCTAAATATAACTAATAAGGGAACCTTAATATAAAAGGAAAAGTTTACACTCTAAATAGATTATAATACTAAAATTAATAAAGCACACCAAGATATCTGATACAAAGAGTAGCTATGGGGCTTAAAGCCTTGTAGTCTTTATTATGGGTAGGCTTCTGGATTTACAGTAAAACTTGATCCCTTTTTTAAAATGACAATCCTAATATGATATTATAATTTAAATCCTTTAGTTTTAATTGGTGCAAATTATTGATAACTAAGTAGCATTTGAGTTCAGGCTAGTTTCATAATGCCTATCAAGTACAGGAATTCTAATGCCTAAGCCGTGAGGGCATCTACAACGTATAGCAATTCATCAAATGCCAAAAATACAGGGACTAATGGTCAAAGATACAAAACGTTAATTGAACGATTTTTAGATTTTTATGACCATTATATTCATCTCTGACTAAAATTAAAATTGGTGTTATCTGTCTTATGACTAAAATTTCATTAATTGTCTATAAAATACCCGTCAGCTTCAATGTCAGGATCTTTCCCAATGTTGAAGCTAAATTATTGTTTAATTTGGTGCAACTGCCAACATAATTTTGTAGGTAAATTGGTTGTTAGCTAATTAATCAATATCAAATAATTTACTTAATCGAATAGGCATAATGCCAATTATCAGGGTGTGTAAGCTAATTAGGAATGTAACACATTTCTTAACAGTATTTGTATATAGGCCTAGGACATGTTTCTGCTGTGAATGATTAAATTGTTCCATTTCCTAATCATGGCTAATAGCTCATAATTGTTAATTTATGGAGAAGAATAAAGGCGTTCTAAAATGCTACTATTTTAAAATCTTCCAAAAAAGTTTGTTAAAATCCTGGTAATGTGCTGCTTGCAGGTGCTTAGCTGCAGGATCTCATTAGTATAACAATTGCAAGAGTACTTCAAGCTCAACAGCTGCCCAAAAATTTGGGACTAAGAATTAGATCTCAAGCAGGCCTAAAATCAACAAGTAAGATGGGTATAATATACTATATTTTATCTAATAAAACTTAGGTTTCTATACCACACTTTTCAAGGCAACCCCATAGTCATCAACTGGGTCAAGACTATGGTCATGTGACACTTGCATATAAAGAGAATTTGTAACCTTATATGGGAGACTCATAGAGATGGCCTTGCTTCAGGAGACTTCCTCATTGCGATACTTAGTCACAAATGAGGTAATTGATACATTGAGATGCTTTTGGATATGCTCTCTTTGACTTATTACTAATTGTATAAGTCCAATACCTCTGGTGAGGAAAATCATCTTTGCTATAGCTCTGATTCTATTACAAAATCTAATTTAATCTAACGCTTTTTGAATCAGAAGTGATGCGTAAAAATCTGGGAGATAGGTTTTGGACAAATGACGAATTTACCCATCTGTCCTTCTGAAATATTTTCACACAAGTATGTCTGAGTTCTAGGTGATTAGCAACAGTATAAATGACATATCCATGCAGTAATGACTTAATATAAATTCAATCAGCTAAATCAGAAATAGGTTTACTTCCAGTCAATTAAGGGAAACCTAGCTCTTGATTAGCAGAAAAATATTTTCACCTTTTGGAACCCACTTCAGGTTTTTTAAAAGAGGACTGTTTTTCTTAGGAGGCAGCACTAAATTCAAGTTATTGCATTTGCAAACCTTCAAATTAGTTCACCTATTTCTCCAAAAATTAAGTTTATAATTTTTAGCATGATTCAAACTATTTAACAGCTGTATATTATTCTCAACCAGGCGAACATCCAATTATCCAACATTACCTTCTTTAAGAATAATAGGGGGAGAATAGGGTCATAAAAATTGTCCATGGACCATGTTGATAGTAACTGCAGAGGCAAGGGACTTAATAGAGTATTCATCACCCTTCTTATAAGTGACAACGAAGCGGTGGCCCAGTCAGTGGCTCAGCTCCAGCATGGCCTGCCCACCATCTTCTTCCCCCCTGACTTCCCTGAATCTCCCTGCAGTGACATCTCAAAATTATTTGATGATGCTGAAATTGCTGTTATGAATGTCACAACACTTGCTTCATTCAACCCCTCAGCCAAAATCACCCGCCACAGTATCTCCCTTTTCACCCAACTTCCTGAAGCCCGCAAAGAAGCTGAAGTTCTCCTCGCAGCTTTTGTTGAGACACTTTCCCGTCATTATCTTAATGCAGAAGTGGAAAACTCCTACTACGCTGACCTCAGCCCCCACTATGCAGATGCCCCAACGCCCTGGCTCTCTGCTCTGATCCGGTACTGCAACCAACACCCCTTGATTGAGGCGGGTCTTTCTGAAAACCAACCCCCCGACCCCTCCTCACCCTCTGCCATGGTGGGTTAAGCAGTTTCTGCTTCCCACCTGGTTAGTAGTTTGTTTTGCCATTTTGAGTGTTGTGATTGGTACTGTCCATCCCCTGGTTGGCGTACCTCAAATAAATCGAATCAAATTGAATAACTATAAGTGACAACGAAGGGTCCTTCCAAAACTGACCTGAGTTTGCCACTTCTGAGAGTGATGTGATTATGGTAGCATAATAATAAGTCTGCTATCTGAAAAGAAGTTAGAGGGTGAAAAAGCTCATTAGTCGCCTGGCCTTCTTTTGTAAGGTCTTCACAAAATTTGTCATAGAATCAGATTGTGACTGAATGATGTGTTGGGCCAACCTCTTTATAGCTTTGTTGGGCTCATCAGTCCTAGCAGAAAAGATTTCTAGCTAAAGAGGTGGTCACACCCAGGTTCTAAACCTTAAAAGTTATTGAAATGAGACATTTTAAGGATTTGGTGGTAACTAATATGATGCACCATAAGTGCACTAGGCAAAAATTGATCCCATTGTAGAGGATCTGAAAAGGAAATTTTTTTGTCAAATAGAAACCAAAATTTCATTTGCTCTTTCTATGAACTGTTTATAGAAGGGTTGTAGGGGGCCGAAAAGAGTAACTTGGACCCCCCATGGAGGTAGCCAGGATCTTGAAAACTCTAGAGATGAAGTTTCCTATTGTTGCAGAGAAGAATCTGGGCCAACCATGGTAAGTGAAGGTATGCTGATGTAGAAATGTTGCGGTTGCCTTAGAATAATGGGCGGAAGAGAAACAAGTTCAACCCATTTTTGTAGGGTGATCAATTCCTAATAATATGTATTGATTTCCACTGGTAGTCTGGGGTAGGGGACCTACCACATATAAGCTTATTTGTAAAATTGTTGTTGAGGGGTCATATGTTATAACTAATATGGTCTTGAAACTATATTGCTTCTTACAGGTTAAGAAAAGAGTCCAGAACTTCAATAATGGACTTCATAATCCCCTCACAATAGTACCAATCTTCAATCCACTCATAGGTTTTTTGCATTCCGCCATGCCCAATGGTAGAATGAGCTTCCATGATTACAGGTACGCGTTATAAAGGTCAAAGATAGGGCAACTAACTTACCACTACTCTTTTATATCACTTCCATATTTCCACCTTGATGTTGTGAGAATGTCACATTAGCATTTACTTGATAGTTTCATCCTTATCGTCCCAAGCATCAGGGTCATTAGGAGGTCATGAATTCTCTTAGCTTCATTTTTATCCAAGTATAGGACAGGCAAGAGAGTCAACCAATCAAAATTTATATGTCAGGTCCCAGATTAGTGCTCAATCCTCATATCATAATTTTGAAGCACAATGCCCAAATAAGACAACCTTCTGGTAGGACCATTTATGTCTTGTAACCATTTTAATGAGGCGTGATCAGTAACTATGGTAAAGGTAGCTCCATACAAAAAAGGGTAGTAATGTTCTAAAGCTAGTAGGACATCAAAGCACTCCTTTTACATGACGCTATAGTTGCATTCAGCGTTTATAGTTATCATGCTAAAATATAAAACTGGATGACCCACGACGTTTTCATTTGATTGAGCCAGTATGGCTCCAACAGCATAATCAGAGGCATTGGTAGACAATAAGAAAGGTTTACATAATCTGGGTGGCGTAAGATAGGACGTTTTTTCAGCGCTCTTTGATATTTCAAATGTGACCTTTTTTGGAACCCTAATAGAAAGAGGTGTTCTTAGTTGATAGTCAAATGAGAGGTTCACTGAGCTGAAGTGAACTTTCGGGATGAAAAGATGGTAATATCCCATTATACCCTAAAACCCTTGTATCTCAAAGATTTTATGGCGGAAGCATTTAAGATATAGCTTTAACCTTATCTTTTAAGGGTTAAATCGCTTTTTTTGAGATAGCATGTCCTATATAGTTTAACCTCTTTTGAAAAATAGATATATTTGATGGTTTCAACTTAATGATCAAATTACAAAGGCTTATAGAGCTTCTTTAAGGTGATTAAGATGTTTATAATAAGTTTTAGAAAAAACAGTAATGTAACCAATATAGTCTATTACACAAGTTAGCTTAAGATCCTGTGGGATTGATCCATTGCTCATTAGAATGATGCAGGTGCATTGTACAACACTTGAGTTAGTCACTTCAGTTAAAAAAGACCTTCACTGCAAATGAGAGCATATTTTTCCTGATCCTGTGTGGAAGGTTCCATTTGCCAATATCCGCTGGCCAATACTATAGCGGAAAAGAATTTAAAATCAATGTATTGTGTAAGAGCGTCATCAATGTGAGGGATATGATAACTATCCTTCTTCATGAGGTTATTCAATTTTTGGTATTTCATAACTACCTAATGACCTCCATTATTCTTTTTGACAAGCAAGAGATGGGACGACCAAGGGCTTTTGGAAAGTACTTGTAATCCAGCGTTTAGTAACTGCTTGATCTCTGTCCTCATTTGTAGCTCTTCAACATTTGATTTATACTAAAGTTTGGACTATATAGGTTAGCATCACCAACATCGATTGTGTGGCTCCAATTCACCATGTGCTATAGTTGGTATCAGATTTATAGAAAATATCTTGATAGACGTCTAATAAGGAATGAACTTATCTAAGCTCGTCAGGAGCTAGTTCATTGTAAATACGAACGTTAGACAAAGTACATTACAATTTGTCAAAGGGTAAGCCCATGTCTAAAAGAGAATTAATAAAGTTGATTTTTTCTATTTACTTGAGTAAAACCAGCAAGTCTTTTCCCATCTCTTTATTTTTTTCAATTTAATGTTCTTGAAAGTGAGATTCCCCAATAGAATATTGATAGGTCTTTTTTTTTAGTACTAGATGGTCCGAATATTGATAGGTCTTGGTAGATGGGATCTAGTATACCGGTCAACACCCAAGGCTCTAAGGGACTAACTCCATTGATGCTTGTTACACGCTATAAGAAGTGCTGGGAGATTTCTAAATTATCCTTGGTGTCAATCACTCGTTGTTCACAGGCTGATTATTATCTCTTCTGAAGAATAAAAAGAAATGTCCTCTAAAGAAATCCACAAAATCAGACAATTTCTTTGCATTTCTCCTGGATGTTGTAAAATCTAAAGATAATGCAAAAGAAGTGTACTCAACCAGGCAAGAATTTTTGCTGTAATCCTTATTGTTTATAATCCAAAGGGGCCTCATAGTTGAGCATGGAAAGAAAACCATGTTTCTTGTTGATGAAATGTCATACTCAAGTATAAATTGAGTACCAATAAGCGTATTATAGTTGTTGTTATACAAGTTCACAGTGGGTGCCTATGTTATAAGCTTCCCAATTCGTATGAGTAAAGAGTAGTAAGCCCCAATAGCACGATTACTGTTTGAGCCTGCAGTTCCATACTCCTTGGAATATTCCAAGCCATTTGCCAACTTGATTTTCTTAATAATCTTTGAGGATATGACATTGTTTGGGGAATTAGTGTCAAGGATGTCTATAACCCAAACTTTCTGGATGATAACCTCTACCTTGGTTATAGTTTCACCAAAGTTAGGTGGGAGAGCCAGGATCTTCTTGAGGCAGAAACTGGAGTTGAGTTTTCAAGATGTTTTAGATATCTTTCTCTGATAGATTGTAAGGTATGAATATGCTGTAGGTCAGCTCAACAAGGCAATGAACTGGTCAGCATCACTAACAGTAACAATAACCTCAGTGCACCTCAAAACTTGATTAAGATTAGTTTCATTGGGTACCATGGTGTCATCTACCCCTTCAGTGCTCAACTGTTCTGGAATATAAACTTCATATGGCACTCCTAAGACATAATAGCCAACATCTATATAAAACCCTTCAGATTCTTCTTTGGAGGGTTATCTACATATGCTAGATGATCAATAGAAGAGAGCGAGGAGTGTTCCACATTATATTTGTAAAAATAGAGGTGACTGTCCCTACGCTGACAAATATTTTTATGCTTTCCATTCTTTGCTCTCTTCTTATGATACAAGTTGTCAACACGCCCACCCTTATTGCACTAGGAGCACTTTGTGCGCTCAGTTTGCTTTGGCTTAGGGTCTACAATGGTCAAGACTTGGGGCTTTGATTCAACTTAATCAGGTAGTCTCAAGTTTATGGAAATCAGCAACGTCTCATAGGGCCTCCTTGATATAGTTGATATTTTGGAAGTGACGGTTCACTGAGGAAACGTGCATCTCCATAAAAAGGTTTTAATCCTTTCAGTAATGATAGCTGCAACAACGTCATTAAGAGTTAACATATTTGAGGTTAACAGAATCTGGACCTCTATGTAGAGCTGATCAGCAAAGGCAGCAACCAATTCCCTCTTCTGCATGCTGATGCGCATGAAAAATGTTTTTTCATAATTAGGCTCTGTTTAGAGCTTAACTCATTAATAAGAGCCTCTTTAACCTCCGCCCATATACTAAGGATGTCCATATGGGGAACCATCAATACTGGACCATGCAACTTAGGCAGGAGAGGATATGTTTGACTTTCTGATGATTGGTTTCTCCTTCCATAGCAGATTTGTAAGCTTATAGAAATGTGGCAATGCCACCCTCGCCAGGGGTAAGCTTGCCCTTAAATATTGTTTTAAAATAATGTGGTCACTCCCATGAAGGGCATTGACAGCAGAAGCATCATGTCCCATAATCTCTGAGAAAATGTCCATCTGGTCAAAGGGATGATAAAGATGTTTAATTTTTTCTTAAATGGCATTGAGCCAGGTTTCCGTGGCTTCAGGGGGCTTTTGAGAGGTAGATACACGTAGGGTATTCCAGCCTCCATCATAAGCTTGTGAGTCGCAAGTTCTTCAACCCAGCCTTCAAGATATCTAACTTAAGAAGAAGAGTTAGATAGGAGAGGGGGTGGAAGGCGAGTTAATAGGGCGTACAGTTACCAACCTGAAGGTTGCAGGTTTTATTCCCGCCCTTTGCACATTGATTGGGGTTCCAGACGGAGAAAGATTTTGGCGGTTAGTAGGTCTAATAACACAAAAACCTTACCCATGAAGAAACCAGAAAAATCCGTCCCAGGCTGGAGGTTTAAAACTTTCTATGATGGAGTTGACCCTGCTCAGGTTTCATGTCAATGTTTACTTTATTTCTTTTGGTAATGATTATCCCCTGGTCGACTTGCCTCAAATAAATAGAAAAAGATTAGATAGGAGAACACAAATATTTTAATGATCAGCTTCCACTACCCTAACAAGGTTTGAAGATCCTTTTTTATCTGCATACACCCCTCATCATCCAGTGTGTGTGAGATCCTTTTGAACGTAGGTCGGCCTTGATCTGTTTGTAATAACTCTCAACTTTAGACAACTGATCATATACAACCTTTAGTAGATCAGCCCCCTCAATTGTGTTCTTAACCCCTGAAATTTTCTTTTCCTATTCATTAAATCTTTAAGATAAATAATTGACATCTTTGAGTGATGCCTTTAGCTTTAACTCTTTTTCCAATTGAGCGACTTTTTTAAGGCAGGAGAGGATCCATGAGATTCTTAAGAGGGATGCCAATTGAGCTCCCCAAGGAGTGTTAAGGCTTGGGCAAATTGTTGTTCCAAAAGTGCTATTCCTTGTTCATTACTCTGCTGAGAAGTAGAGGCTTGGGTTAGCAGCTTACTGTAAGTTTACTATAATGCTTTGTAAGTTACTTTGCATAATACTCAAGAAGAGAGCGAGTCAAAGCGGTAGACTCATCTAATTCTTCATGGAAGATCTTCATGGTATCTCCCACCTATTTTACTACGCCAGTATCAACAATGTCAATCTGCTCATGACGCTTAATAATAAATGTTATAATTTTGGGCGATATTATTAGGATAAGCCATAAGGGTAACATGGGTCAAAACTACTGAACCACGGATGGATGATGTGAGAATCATTGGTCCTCCAAACACATTTGATGATATAATAAATATGTTGTAATTGCCTCAATGACACTTTTATTTATTTGATTAATACAGTGGTTCCTCGTTATTCTGCTTTCACTAAACTATTGATAAACTACTCTTTTCAATCACCCCATCCTTATATCAGCAACTTTAGACAATACCACTTTCTTAGCTTAGACTATTCTGTTCCACCAATTTTCATTGGTATTGTGATGGTATTCTTCAATTTTTATATAGCCTTAGTTTGAATGATCTAAATAATATTTGTTGAATGTTAACATCACCTTAATGCCTTATTTTGTAGGCAATCAAAAAATTAACCGTTTATGTCCCATGTATTGCCTCATTTCAAGGCACTTAAATACTCATAAATGATCATCCTAATCAGTGGCTTCTCTCCAATCCGTCATAGTTATACATGGCTTATCATCCAGTCATATCAGAATCTTGACGTTACTCCCTTTTGATTGGATGATAAGTCTCCCATTGTTCATACATTTGTAGAAACTTCGCATGCATGCAATTAATGATTTGACCACTCAATGGGTCTTTGATGGTGTAGGCGTCAGCACCGTTTTCTTGATTACTTTGAACTGACTTATCCAAATGCTGTTAAATTTGTGTTTTTCCCAAACCCCATGTTGGTCGTGGAGCAAAACCATCTTCC
>JAKSZP010000315.1:0-107808 GCA_022478985.1 Massospora cicadina | reverse complement strand
AAATTTTTCAAAGCATCAACTTCAATTAATCTTCTCTTCGCCATAATTTCTGCCCTCATGCTGAAAACTTCATGATTGATCTTACTGACGTAGCCTCAGGTCCTGATCCCAAAGTGGAATAATTATTAGTATTTATTCCAGGCCCTGACACTGCCCTCACACCTGAGTTGGTTTCCTCAGGTTTGTCTATATGTAAGTCAACGGAAGTCTAGCCTGAAAGAGATAAAACCAACCATTTGTTCGCCCCAATTTGCTGTCTTAAAAAGCCTGCTCTTCCCCATGATTTGGTTGCAATCTCTTTGGTGTCAGTATAAATGACTGTCTCTGCCAATAATTAGAATTCCGCCTATTTTTTATTGCCTATGAAAATTAGTATCAGAGCACACCAGTTTCCTTTGAGACCTTGGTTGGCACTGATTTAGCGGGCAACTTTATGAGTCTGGAGTTGGTCCAGCAGCTTGATTTAGACTTGAACTTGGGTCCTGAATAGTGGTCACCACATTGGCCTCCCATTGTCATGGAAACGGCAGAAGAATTTTAGACTGGCCTGCCAGTCGGGATGCATGAGCACCCAAAAAGCAAGCCAGAATGCCAGAGGCATTGCTGACCATATGACTTGATATGGAGCCAGGAAATGGGATACCACGAAGTGGTGGCATAACAACAGGGTAAGGAGTATCCCAACGGCAAACCACACTGAACACATTCCCAACTCAGTGATTCTCACTTCATGAGGTGGGATTGCCAGGATAGTCTCGACGAGATTCTTGACTTGAGTGGCCAACTCATCGGGGGTGATGTGGAGATGGATTCTCTCTTTCCATTGTTGTATGTAGGGCTATAAGATCCCTGTGTATTGGTGTCAGAAATTAACAAGAGCGGGGTTGTAGGACCAAAAGTATCGGACTCACTGGGCCCAATCAGCAACAGAGGGAGCCATGGTGACCAAAAGAATTGATAAAGCCCATTTGGAGTGCTTGGTGATGGACCACCAGGGAAATGCTATCTGGGATGCTGTCAGAATGGAAAATAAAAAAAATTAAAATTTCTTTTGGCAAAATTTTTTATTGGGAAAGGAAAGTAAGAAAATTGACCAACAATTTTCTCATTGCCATGCAACTGATTAAATAGTGGTCAATTAGGTAGTAACAGGATGGGGTTGGGACCCACAAATTCAGCCTAACTGACAAATTGTTCAGGAATGGGGGGGTTTATTCTTTGGGAACTGACATCGCAAAATTTGGCAGTGGGCTGAGTCTCTATTAGTTCAACCTCAAACATCTGAACCAGGGCTCAACTACGTTTCTGACAATTAACATGATGGCATTTGGCCCAATGGGCAACGGGAATCCCCCAAGGCCATCCCTTATAGGGACAGGTCCATTTTGTTGGGAACGGGTTTGGGATGGCCAACCCACCCATGCTCGGTCATTTAACCGTTTGTTCAGTCAAAAGCAGCACATTTGGTGCAGCACCCAAATTACTATCTGAGGACTTTGAACTTATGTCAATAGCACCCAATATTTGTTTAACTGGTCTGGAGATTGAATTGGAACCGTCAGGCGATCCAGCCAAAATCTCATCCATCATGCTTTTACAGTCATTCAAATTTTGCGCATCAGCCAGATTGCTGACCAAATTAGATCTGACTGATTTCAATTTGATAAACTCAGCACATATTTTGCTAATTCCCAGCAACAGTTCTGCTGAGGTAAGTGTGGGTATTGGGGGTGGGATCTGAAGCGGACGAGCTGTTATCCATCACTCATCTACTAATTGAGCAAGGTCGCCCTGAGTGATGAGGGGTACCACCATCCTCTTCGGTGTCTTTTTATTTGGGATTGGAAGATGACCCAATCAAGAGCCAAAGGACGTTCCCTGAGATTTACACGCAGCCTTCATATAAAGTATGGTGCCCAGTACCCTTTTCAGTTCACAAGTTTAGTTTTTGAAATTGCTTCTCAGCAATGACAACCTTGTGGTTCTATTTATGTCATGGAAACGGCTGATAAGAATTAGACTGGGCTCCCAGTCAGGGTGTGTGAGCACCCAGTGGAGAACCCAGAATGCCAGGGGCACAGCAGTCCATGTGACTAGAAGAAGGGGGGATCTAGTGGGGATGTGAGGAAAGTAAATGTATATAAATGTACCGAAGGCCCCAAGGCAAACCAGATGGTTGCAATGGGGGCAACCGCGAGTCTTGTGGGGGCAACCCCCAAGGGCGGGAGAAGCAGGGAGGATGATGACTCCTCCAGGGTTTGCAGTTGCTGGCCTTCAGTTACTAGCAAGTGAGCCTGTGCACCAGGGAGGGGTGGCACAGGGCCCACCTCACAGGCAAGGGTGCCATCAAAGGGGAAAATGGACCCGCAATGAGCTTTAGGGGTGAGCCCCCCTCGGGCGGGGTGCTCCAGAGCCCCAGGTGGGTGGGATTAGTGGCGGATGAGACAGGTGTGGGGGCTGAACTCACGGGCATTGGGGTGGTGGCGCCCTGAGGCTGCTCCAATGGGAGAGTGGTCTCAGGAATCCCAACGGCGAATCATAAAGATGGGTTCACATTAGACAGGTATGCAAAAATGGATGGAGAATTGACTCCATCATCAAGAATGAGGTGGTTAGCTGCGGATATGATCCACCGCCATGTGGTGAGGTCAAGCAACCGGATGACCCATTTGGCGATCATTGGGAGGATTGTTTGGGCAGCAGCATGCTTTGCTGGATTGATCAGCAGAATTTTGAAGAAAAGCAAACAAGCGGAGTCTGTGACAAGGCGTTCAGGGGTATTTGGCTTTATTTTAGTGCAAAGCACGGGAAGAATAGAGAATAAACTGACAACTGCCATTGGCAGGGCAGTTGCCTTAAGTATTGGGAGAATCACATAGTGGGGTTTCTGAGGGATTGGGCGATTGGGTATTGGTGATGGGGTTTGGTTGTCTGGTGGGTGGGGGGTGGAGGGATGCCCAAAATCTTGGCAAAAATCAAAAAACCTTTGCAGATTTTCCCAAATTTTTGGGGCCAGACCAGGTCAATGGTACCAATCTGGGCCTTGACCATTCAAGTTGGGCTGCTCACATGGCTTGGATTTTTCAGATTCGTTCCAGGGGGATGTGGCCTTGGTGCTCAGTCATCTGCAACCTGGTCCAAACTCTCAAATTTGATCATCTACGCAATCTGAACTTCCCAGATCATTTCTGGGGGATAGGGGCAACTAATCCAATTCACTCATAACCTGGTTCACAACCTGAATTAAGTTCCAATCTGATTTTCAGACCCACCCAGTCTGGACCAGCTCCGTTAGCTCAGAATTTACAGACCAGGCTCTGATACCAGCACTGGCTGTTTCTTCAAAATTTTGGTAAGTTTCCCCTGGTGAGTGAGGGGTTCCAGGGGCCCGTCCATGGCCCCTGGCCTGCATAATCTCATGGCAGGTCCCCTCTATTAATTTTACCAGGGTTGGGGAGGGGGGAGGGAGAGATCTGAATATCTCTAGGAGGAAGAGCAGTTACCCAGCGCTCATCAACCACATGCGCCAGGTCACTCAACTGTGACAGGGGAGCCACTTGGGCCTTTGGCCACCTTTTGGTCCGAAAGGGATGATGCTCTCTATCCAGTTGTAGAGGCTGGTCCCCAGGACTTACAGTTATTTTGACTCTGGGTTAGTTTCGTTGAAAGCATGTGAAAACTCACCTCTAATCTAATATTCTTTCATTGCAATGACTTGAAAATGACATAATTATGGGGACAAATACCAAGGACAAAGCTGCATGTCAGGAGGCTAAGAAGGTGAAGTTGGCAAGCCTCCTTGACCTCTAGCATACCTTGGATCAACGCTTGGTGAGGCGAGGTATTGTCATGGACTGGAATATCTTTAACCCAGTCTGGCATAGCAACCCGTGAACTTGCCATGCCTGAGCTAAGAGTCCAGTATAACAAGGGAAGGATGCGGATAAAAAATGTAATAGCTGTGAATAAAGGTCGTTGGGACCTAATATAGGTTTTAGAGCTTCAGCTAGACCAAACCCTGGTAGGGCCAAGATACCAGTGACATTGGGTAATTGTGAAATTAAGTTAGAGGAAGTATTTGGATTTTCAGAGCTGTTGATTAATATATGCTTGATAATAAAGATCCTTGTACTTTACTAAGGATCACAAGAAAGTAAATCAAGTAGATTTTAGAAGCATTTTAACTATATTGACTGCAAGGAATGATTTTAGAAAATATTCAGCTTATATAAACTTTTCAGACTAATTGAACTTGCTTTAAGGCTTACTTGATTCTTATCTAGCTTTAGATTCTTTAGGCTCTTTCTGTCTTAGATAACCAAAGCTTAGACTAGTAGTCAACTGCCTAGTTAGGACTACTAAGACCTGGCCCCAGGTGTTCTGATGTTCGATTCAGATTCTATAGGCTTGAATTGACTTGTCTGACTTGTTATTCGTCTGCTATGTAATTTTGCTATCATCTTTGATTGTTCAAGCTGATTACATATATCATAGATTCTATCAATAAGAACTGATATATCAGAGATATCTTTCATTTCAGGCTTTGCCCTGACATTATCCCCCACCAAGGCTGAAGCCATCTGTAATTTTCTTTTTTCCAACCTTGAAGTATATTCTTTGCATTTTTAAGGTTTTCCTCTGGTTCCCAAGTACTTTCTTCATCAGAGTACCCTACCCATTTTGCCAGGTACTGAATCTTTCCATAATGCTTCCTACTTTTAAAGTTTGCTTCTTCTTCATACTCTGGAGTCTCTCTTTTAAAAAATGGAGGGGCAGCTGTTCTGATCTGTTGATGGGGTAGAGAATACCATCTTTCTTATGTAAAAGGAATCGGTGAAATACATTGTGGATTTTCCATTCCTTGGGTAATGCTATTTGATATGCTACCTTACCTATATTTCTCTCTACCGTAAAAGGTCCTATGCGTTGATGTGCTAATTTGCGTGATGTAACACTTATAGGTTCTTTTCTTGCATCTAGGTTGACTTCATCTCCAATTTCTATCATCTTCCCAGGTACTCTTTTCTTATCAGAAAATCCTTATATGTCCTGATTGCTCTTTTTAGATTTGCAATGCATAAGGCATGAGTTTGTTGAATATCTTTGATAAAGTCTCTACCTGATGGGTTTTCTGAGATTTCAGCGATGTTGGGCCCCCAATTCACATCATAACCATAAATTGCTTTAGAGGGTGACATACCTATAGAAGTATGGTCCAAGTTATTATAGCAGAACTGGGCCATTGTTAGAGGCTCTTATCAATTATTTTTTTGGAATTCAAATAGCATCTTAGATACTTCTCTAATACTTGATTTACACGTTCTGTCTGTCCATCAGTTTGAGGATGATATGAAGTGGATAGACATCTTTTAATACCTAGCTCATTCATTACTTAATTCCAAAAATTTGCTGTATACTGAGCCCCACGGTCTATTATCACTTCTTTGGGAATGCCGTGTAAAAGAAAGACATTTTTTATAAATAGTTGGGCTGTTTCCTTAGCTGTTACATATGTTTTAGTAGGTATAAAGTGAGCCACCTTTGTAAATCTATCAACGACTACTAAAATCGCATTGTAACCAATTCAATTTGGTAACTCAACTATAATTTCCAAGGAAACTGATTCCCATGATTTTGTTGCCATACCTAGGGGTTCCAGTAAGCCCTGTGGGTGTCCTCTTCTAGCCTTTGTATAACAACAGGTCAAATCTTGTTTTATAAGCAGTTTTCCACTCATCTCCTTCTTTGATTCAGATTTGATTAAATGGATATCTAAGATCAATTTTTGAGAATATTTTTGCCCCAGAAAATTGGTCGCTGAGGTGGTCTGCATCAGGTAAGGGATACCTGTTTTTTTATAGTGATATCATTAAGCTTCTGGTAATTGACACATGGACGTGAACCTCCATCTTTCTTACTCACAAATAAAAGTGGCGATGAGCATGGGAACGTGAAACTCTGATAAAACCTTTGCTTAGCATAGTATCTGAATATTCTCGCAAAGCTTTTTGTTACCATTGATTACAGCTGTAGATTGGGCCATGAGTATGCTGTCTACCTGGAACCAAGTCTATTGCATGATTAAATAGGCTATTCTGGGGTAGTTGATTGGCTTCCTCTTCGCTGAAAACTGAAGCCCATTGTCTTAAGTACTTAGGAATTGTTGCATTACAGGCCTCCAAATCTATAATTGGAGTATCAGCAATTAACAGCCCATAGCATCTTGCTTTAATCAAAGGCCAAATTCCGTTTTTCCCATTAAAGCTAACAACAACGGCATGATTCTCATACTGGTACTGAAGTCTTATCTGAAATGTCTAGTTATATCCAAGTATTACTGGTTGAGTAGTTTCCTTAAGCACTCAGAACTCAACATCTGAGGTATAGGAACCAATATGAAGCCTAATGGGCTGATCAGAACGATAGGTGTTGATAATCTCCCCATTCCCAAGAGTTACATCAAGCGATTCAATTCCTTTTGTACATTTTAAACTTTCTAGTAATTTCTCAGAGATGAAATTTTTAGATGCGCCGGTATCTATTAAAACCTCTGTATATTCTTTATGTTTATCATGGCTTAGGGCTACATATAAAATAGGATAAGGCTGAACATTGTTCTTTAATGAAGATTTAGCAGAAACTGTTTTTACTGAGCATTCATTTGCGTAATGACCAGGCTTTTGGAAAAATAACAGCTTCTCTTTGGTCCAACGTTGTTGATAGTTAGTTCTGATAAGTTTCTTTTCCTTATTTTTGTTTGAATTAGTAGGTGCTTCAATCATCAGATTTGTTGTGGTCTCAATTAAATCCTGAAGAGGCATAGTGATTGGATGATGTCTAACCAATTCTTTCCAAAAGTCATTTAAGCCTTGGCGAAAGAGAAGTGAACCCATCTCAGAATATAAATCAGCTTTATGAAACTCATCAAAATTTTTATATAATCCTCCACAGCTTGATCTTCCTGTCTTAATTTCAGTAGAGCTATATGTGCTTGTAATCTTGATCTAGCTGGTGTTGCAGCTGCTAAAATTCGACTTTTAAAATGCTCATAATCAGTGCATAGACTTTTATCTTCTTCAAGAGCCTTTAAAAAACAACCAAGTGCATCCCCAGTGAGTTGGGAACCTATTGCCATCACTTTGCATGCATCATTGTGATAAAGTGTTGGGGTAGATTTTAAATTGTGCACTTAATAAAGCCAGTCCTTCCTTTATAGTTGAGAGTGTCAACTTTTCAGGAAAGTTTACTGTGGAGCTAAAGGGAATAGTATAATTAGCTACTGTCACAGTCTGCGCTTGGCTGGGTCTTTCTGAGTTCCTTGATAGATCATCTGATTGAGACTCAGAAAAATTTAAGCGCGCCTTAGTTTTGCTATAGACCTTTAACAATATATATAGTTATTGCACCTAATAGCATATGGAAAAGGTGGTAATATTTTGTTTGGTCGGCAGTAAATTTGTCAGGGACTGGAATATCTATAACCCAGTCTGGCATAGCAACCTGTGAACTTGCCATGCCTGAGCTTAGAGTCCAGTAAAACAAGGGAAGGATGCGGATAATAAATGTAATATCTGTGAATAAAGGTCTGTTGAGACCTAATATAGGTTTTAGAGCTTCAGCTAGACCAACCCCTGGTAGGGCCAAGATACCAGTGACAGTGGGTAATTGTGAAATTGAGTTATAGGAAGTATTTGGATTTTCAGAGCTGTTTTATTGATATATGCTTGATAATAAAGATCCTTGTACTTTATTAAGGATCACAAGCAAGTAAATTTTGTATTTATTTAAAAGCAATTTAACTTTATTGACTGCAAGGAATGATTTTAGAAATACTCAGCTTATATACTCACTCTCTCCACTCAGCGTAACTTTCTGAGCAATTTATTTGGTTAATTAAAAACAAACACTTAATTGTACACCAAAGTCTTGCTCCAATGTTGTTGGATCCACCGCCAACTGTCCCAGCGTGGGGCAGCGGCAAACTTCCCCCTCCATTTTCCATCTGACAGGAAAACGCACTTGAACTGTATCACCCAGTCATTCCAAACCCTTGGGACAATTTGTTTCTCCCAAGGATCTCGATGCCCATCTTGCATGCACCCAAGTGGTGCCCTACTGCCCCTGGTGTTCACCCAGAGCAACATGCATTTCAGTCTTAGGGTCAAATATGTGAAATTCTTCCCCTACAACGACCAAGCCATTATCAAAATGGCTCAGGCGGTGATGACGCCAGCCTATTTTATTGACTTCCGCCCATATAAGGGGTACTTTGATATTAGCTTCCCCTGTGAAGCTGATGCAGCCAATGCGGCAATGGCGCCATTAGTATTTAATAATATTTCCCTTCCCACAACTCAGACCCAGCTCATAATGGACACCACCTTAATGGTCCAGTTCGCTGGTTTGCCTACCCACCTCCCCCCTGAAGTGCTCCACCAGGAGCTGATGGAAGGTTTGGCAGCCTACAGTGCTAACCCCATTTTGCAATTTGTGGTCCCAAATGGGGCCACATGCCTCGCTGGGCCTCAGGCATATGCCACAATCAGCCCTGAATTTACAAAAATTTCTTTGGCAATTTCCCCTCGTGCCACCATCCCATCTGCCCCCGACCATCCATTCTGGGCCCGCGTTGAGGGTGGATGGACGATTTGTCCATTCTTTTTCAAGTTATATCACTCAAAACATAAATGCCCATACACAGAAACTCCCATTGATGCTGAAAGTTTGCCCAACGCCCTCCAGTCCCCCGCCCACCCCACGCTAACTCCAACATGAGGTATGATCCTACCTTCCCCTCCTCCAATGCCTGATGCTGCAACTGCACCTACAGCCACCAATCAGCACCCACCTTGCCCCAATGCTATAAATAATCTATCCAACCAAACATCAGATTAGATCCCAGTTCAATCCCATGCATACACAAATAAATTAAACAAACCTCAACCATACGCTGATTCCCCAATCCAATTCAACCAAAATCCATGGGAATTATTGGATGAAATTGACAAATCAGGTAACATTATTGAAGAACCAACGCTGCAACTTGAGCGGCTCTGTAACACAGAATGGGATGCAAAATTTCCACCTCAGACATATGTTTCATAACCTAACACCAAACTGTTCTACAGCAACCACCAGCTTGCAGTAGAAGCAGCCGCCACACCAGATTGCCATCCACTTCGCAAAGCTGTCACCAAATCTGTGGCTGCGCTCACAGGAGGAAGTCCACCTCCCGTCATCCTTAAAAATCTTACTCCGCAAAGTAAGATCAACATGAAAACTTTACACAAAAACGTCACTGAAGCCATATAGAACGTGGTAACAGTAGCACGGAATCTGAAATCAAAAAATAACCTGAACCAACATTACCACATTTGTTAAATTCCCAGATGCCTGCCTCAAAGCTGAAGACGCTTTGGGAAAATACATCGTTGGTATAATGATGGCTGGCAACTATTTGTAAGTTCCAGTCATCAAGGATCTTGAACCCCACGCCGCCAATGCCCCACACCCTAAAATCTGCCTTAACACGCACCCTAATCTGGGATGAGATGGATGCAGCTGGAGACAAGCCCCCCAATCCCCCCTCCCCGTCCACCATGGAGGGATAGCAGTATTCGCTACCCACCTGGTTGGATATTTGTTAGGTATGATTCAATAGATCCATCCATTTTGGGCATTTCATTTGAAACATTATTTTTATTAGGATTTTTAGTTTTAATTCAGTAATGTTATTTCCTGGTTGGCTTACCTTAGTTAAATAAAAATATTCAGCTTATATACACTTTTCAGACTAATTGAACTAGCTTTGAGATCGGGTTGGGACCATCTAGTACTAAAAAAAAGAATTAACTTTAAGGCTTGCTTGATTCTTATCTAGCTTTAGATTCTTTAGGCTCTTTCTGTCTTAGATAACCAAAGCTTAGGCTAGTAGTCAACTGCCTAGTTAGGACTACTAAGACCTGGCCCCAGTTGTTCTGATACATGATTCAGATTTGATAGGCTTGAATCAACTTGTCTGACTCGTTATTTGTCTGCTATGTGATTTTGCTATCATCTTCGATTGTTTAATCTGATTACATATATCATATATTCTATTAATAAGAACTGATATATCAGGGATTTGCATGTCAGACTTTGCCCTGACAGGTATGACCAGGTTGGTCCTAGGGAGGCAAGAGAAGTTTGGCCCTATATAACAGCAGGTGCGTTAAAACAACTAGCTTTCAATTAATAATATGGTCTGCTTCAAATTCTTGGTGAATGAGGTCTTGAAACCTGTTTCTATTTTGATTTTCAGCTCAGGTCGGACTCTCCTACAATTAAAAATCCAAGTTTGGTCAATTACTAAGCATAGTTTACTTATTAATGGAATTGTGTGCTTATTGGTGCACCTCAGCTTATAACTGCTTCCATTGATTGATTGTTCCCCAAATTCCCTTAACCTTTTTCCTTAAGATCAATCTCTCTCATTGGTTGACTTCCCTCATAATAAAACCCTTTTGCTAGTGCATCCTCTTTTTAACATATGTTATTTTGGACGAACCTGTGCATGGACCTCTTTGAGGAGGTCTTACGCATCATTAACCATTTAATTTTAAAAACTGTAAGTCTCTCCATCCACGCACCGTTGGGCCCCCCAGGTTCCCTCCAACCTGTGTCGCCTATACACTCCCCCTCTGAGCACTGCGTGGTCCAATTTTGGTTCTTCCCTCTACTTGTAAACATCCTCAACCTAAGTTATTACAGCTCAAGCAATCTCTGAAGGGCTCTAGTAACTTTACTACTAATGACTAGTTCCCTACCGTTGGCCCTATGCACCATGCACTACCACGATGGGAACAGGAGACTTATAAACACTCTTCTTACAGTCATTCTCCAACGGTCAGGTGGAGGGCGAGTATCTTTTATTGGATACCCTTACTTAAAACTCAAGGCCGTGGATTGGTTACATTTCTCAAATCTCCCATGGGTATTCCACCAGATTTTCTTATGGCGTTGATGAGATATCAAAGTATTTTTAATTCTGAGAAGGTGGACTACCTTCCCCTCACATAAAGAATTTAAGTTGGGCCTTTGGACAGCGGCGTAGGTAGTTAACATAAAGTGCTCACTCTACCTGCATACTGTGAAGGAGGAGGCTGCTCTCAACGAATGGTTAGATGACATACTCAAGAAGGGCTGACTGTTCAAATAACACCCCCTGTTGTCTATCTTATTGTCCTTGACAAAAAAACAGATGGTTCCCTCTGACTCTGCGTGGATTATGGCCACTTTAATAATATCACATTCCATGATCTCTACCTACTGCCTTTGAACAGAAAATTGGTCAAGCAATTGCCAAGTTTCAAATGTTCTCAAAACTTTATCTAGTTAATGCCTTTAATCAAATTCGGGTTATGGAAGGTCAGGAATAGCTTACCGCTATCTGGACAAGATGATGCATACTCAAATTTTAATTGATGAATTTTGTGCTAAAGAATGCCCTTCAACATTCCAATTGATGATTAATAGTGTGCTGGGTGATCTCCAGTTCACCTGTGCAGTTGCATATATCAATGATATCTCATACTTTCTCCTACTCCATAAACAACATACAAAGGACTTGGAGGCGGTAATAGCTGTCTTTGAGTTTTTGTATGCCCGTTAGGGCACCCAGAGCAGGTAACTTTGTGGGATGAAACCTGGGGTACTGCCCCCCACTGCACTGTGGATGCGCAAATCTAAGCACCACAGATGTGGGCCTGACCGCAGGTGAAGTGGCTCACACCACCCCAAAACTGACATATTCCTCACTGTTTGGTATACAGGAAGCAAGGCTATCCAGCCAGTTCATAAATATGCCTCCCATTTCTTACTGCAAAGAATAAACCCAGAATGACCCCAAAATTGGACCTACTTGAGGAAAGAGGTATGTCATAGCTTTTTTAGATATTTCTAGCTGTCGCTTGACTATGGCCAGTTGACTTGTTGCCTGGATTACTTCTGAAGGGAATCAATGCTAGTTTCTGGCAAGACCTAGACCATACATCACCTTCCCAAAATCGTGCACCAGAACCTGAACCCCTCCTTGTCTGTAAGCAGACTTGGAGCATACGCAATAAGGATCTCTGGTCATGTGAGATGACAAGAGGATAACTTACACCCTGGTTGGTACGCTTCATACCATAGAAGAACACTACTCCACATAGCATCTGCTGCGGACACTCCATGAATATGTGCTTTGCCGTCTCCTCCCCTCTGCACACCTTACAGGCATACAGAAGGTCACCCTCCTTATGCTTATTCCACTTATGCAGAGTCGCCCCAGTGATCAAGATGTTGCTTCAAAGTTGGAAGAGAAAGTTCTGAACTGATATAGATCAGCATCCCTTAACCCTCCTCCCCCACAGGTCTATCAGGCCAGGTGGCATTTTGCAAATGATCCGGGACAAGTACATAAAGCAAAGCTCTCTGTCTTGTAACTTCCAGAACCTGAAGCTTGTGAAATATGAGAGGCAGACATCACCAACACCTCCCACCTTTGGCCATTCCTGAAGGGTAAAGAGGCTTTTCCATCTGGGGTATCTCCAGATTTCTCTTCCTCATGAGAACACCCGCCAATCCTTCCCTCCACAACCTTCTTAACAGGCTTCCCAGACCTCTAATAAAGTCAGAGAAGAAATTTCTTCCCTCCAGCAAGAAGGAAGCTCAGTTGCTTCTACAACATCTCATGCCTTCCTTACCAGCATCTTAGAGGCACTGGCAACATTATTAGCTGCATTCACCCTAAGCACCCTTTGGTCATCGCCATCCGGAGGTCCCCCCCAGTAAACAGCCCAATAAAGTGCTTGAAGGCCTTGCGCAGATGAGGTTCCATCTCCAGTCCCCAAGCTTCTCCCCAAAGGGAAAGCTCCTGGATTCTTTTAATGGTCCACTCTCCACCTTTAATCTACCCTTGTTGCCTGTCCAAGCTCTAAAGTAGTCCTTCCAGAATCCTGGTAGGTTCCCTGTGCTTGGAATGGCCCCTTGATTTTTGCCCCAGCTGACACCAAGGTCCTTCTTTGTTATGTCCTTACAAGCCTTAGAGAGGTAGTCCTCCAACATTGAAGCCCAAAAAAGAATTTTCCCTCCTGAGCAACCCGTATGATCCACTTTAGCTGAAGTGCTTTGATCATACTCCCAAAAATCAGACTGATGCCCCCCTTCTTTATCTCCTGGTACAAGTTAGAGAAACTGTTTTTTGACGCTCGCCCTCACCAGATGAAATGAATGATTAAACTCTTTTTTTTAGTACTAGATGGTCCCACTGAATGATTAAACTCTTTATTCTCCTGATGGAAGATGGCGGCGGTAGAAAAAATCCGGCAATGTACCATAGTCTGGAAAGAATAAAATTGTTCATGACAATGGCTCTGCACTGATAGAAAAGATTGAGCCATTACCATTTCCAAGCAGCTTTTACAAGGTCCACTTCAAATTTGGGTAGTAGCTGTCTTTCATAAGGCGGGCCTGTTAGTCAAGTCTTTGAAATGCAAGTTTTACCATTAGGAAGTCACCCTCTTCGGCAATCTCATCTTAAAAGATGGACACACCATTCCGCCCCGCAAGCTGGATGCCATCTGCAAATGGCCAACTCCAACCCAAAATCAGTTAAAAGTTTCTTGGGCACTATAATATCTTCTAAAGGAATCCTCACCTGCACTATTCCAATTTTTCCCACTCCATCTGCTCATAGATAAGAACGCACCCTTTTGTTGGACTCCTGAGTGCCAGCATGTATTTAAAACAATTAAGGAGGTATTTTTGTCACCCACCATCCTTAAGCACACAAATCTCCAAACCCTATACCACAGTATGCAAAGCGTTATCTGCTGCTGTTGGGTCTGTTTTGCTCCAGGAGCAAAATGAATTGTAACACCCAGTCGCTTACTTTTCCTGTAAATTCTCTTCCACTGAACAATCCTGGGACATTTATGATAAGGAGCTGGCAGCCGTGGCATGGGCCTTGACCCACTGGCGGTATCTCTTGTAGGGCGCTCAGCATGAGTTAACTGTTCAAATGGATCATTAAGATCTATTTTATCTCTGCAAACTAAAAAAGTTGGCATACCAGAAATCCTGAACCTATGGGAGTTGTGCAGTATTAATTTCAAATATGAGTTTGTGAAAGGAGCGTTAAATATCCTTCACAACTTTCTAAGCTGCAACCCCGCACATTGCCCAGCTGACTCAGATGAGGTGAAACTCGCCACAGTCATTCACCCAACCCAAATCTTGTCAATTATACCTCCCATGGTTTCAGTAGCAGACTTAGCTCCCGCGCACCCCTAATTTTATGGGTCTTAGCAGCACAAATGGCCTGTGTGGAAGGAGTGTACCCTATGGAGCAGTTGTCCCTCCCAGCTTCAAAGCACTCCTTGTATCTCTTTATAAGTGCTCATTCAATTTTGGTCGCAGGTTTGGTTCCCTCCCCTCCTTTGAGCTGTAGTGATTCTGGCTTATCACAATCCTCCCGCAGTCAGACGCCCAGTAAATAAAAAGTGTATTGACTTAGTCAAGCGTTCCTATAATTGGGCAGGATTGTTGAAGGATGTTCCGTCATATATTGCAGACTGTGTAACTTTCAAGCAGGCTAGTTTGACTGGTACGGCAGAAATGGGCTCTTACAACCCCTACAACAAGCAGAGGGGCCATGGACATCGGTGTCTGTGGACTATATTGTTGAGCTTCCCAGTTCCAGTGGGTTTACGGCGGTTATGGTGGACATAGAACACTACAAAAAAATTTCCCAGTTTATCCCATGCTCCTCTGCCATTACTTCCAAAGAAACTTCCTGTATCTTCATGCGCCATGGGATCTTTATAATTTGCCTCCCTCAGGAGATCGTCAGCAACTGCAGGCTACAGTTTATGGTGCAATTCTGAAACAAGCTCTTGGAAATCTTGAAGATTATGCCCTGTCACTCCACTGCGTACTATCCTCAGTTGAATGGCCAGATTGAATGGGTCAATCAGATCCTGGAACAGTACCTGCAGTGCTACGCTGAAGCCTCTCGGGATACCTGGGCTGATGACCTTCCTCACACTCATATTGTGCTTAATAATGGAACGCATGCATCCATTGGCTTTTCCCAATATGAAGCAATTTTGGGGTACAACCCCTCAATTTTGGTTAGTATGTGCCTTCACCCAGAGGTACCAGCTGCCGCTGACCATGCTCAGCAAATTCGGGCCACATAGACCTTGTTTTAGAGCATTTATTTAAGGACATAAGTAACTACAGATGGTTTGCAGATCAGAAGCGCTCCAAGCTCATAAAATCAGGTGGGCTCATATGTCACGCTTAACACATTCCACTTTTGGATGCAGGTTCCCTCACACAAGTTTGCAATTAAACGCTCTGGACCCCATTTGGTAAAAGAAGAATTAGTAAACGGCGCCTTACTTTTGAAATTGCTACCTCATTGGAAGCAACATCCAGTTTTCCATGTATCTCAGCTGTCCCCATTAAAGGGGAAAATCCTGAAAGAACCAGAGCCCATTGTGGTTAAGGGCAAAGAGGAGCTGAAGTTAAGGGCATCCTGGCTTCCTGATGCTTGTGCCATTTGGTTCAATACTTAGTCATGTTGGTGAGATTCTGATATGACTGGACAATAAGCCTAAATAGCTACAGCGGATTGGCTAAAATCTGCTGACCATGATTTCTGGCGTATGAATATTTGAGCGCCTTATATCAAGGCAATATAAAGTCAGAAAGGCTAGTCATTTTATCACCTTCAATTAAGGTAATAAGTTAATGTTGGTTCATAAGAGATATTCAGTAGATCGCCTCAAACTAAGGTGATAGTGAATTTAAGAATAATAGACCCTGCTGGGGGCTCACAGTTATGAAGACAAACCTATGAGAATACAGCGGTAAAGGATTGTCTAAGCAAAAGTATTGACATTGACTGAATTCACTGATATAAGCAAGATGAGAAGATTGAAAGAGAAGATTGTTAGTAGAAAGTAGATAGTGGAGCAGAAAGAATCGCTAATTAGAATTAAATTAAAGTAGTGTGGTTGTCACTAATTGCTTTGTATTTTATTTAATTCTTTTAGTTTATTTTGAGGACTTACAATCCCAACATTGTCTATCCATAGCTCAGTGAAAACGACATTATGTGATTCTTATGGTTTACCCCAACTATATCGCTAAAGTTATAACTGTGGTGCTCACTAAAGGGGCCCATTGATCAGCCACCAAAAAATAAAAAAAATTCTCCAGTTGCCAGCCATGTCATATCAGGCCTGTTTTGATAGGGAGTCCTCATGGCACTCTTCACCAGATGAATGTGCGGAACTTAAACTTGCTTTAGACATGGTGCTTAAGAAGCAGAATGAGCTCCTTCAGGAGCGCAAAAATGTAATGAATCAGATCAACAACACGTTCAGTCAGATGCAGGTCCTTGGACAACAAAACATGCATCTAGCCACTCACCTGGATGGCACTTTCAAATGACTACATTGTGCAGAATTAAAGTTGAACAGCACCTCTTATCATCAGCACCCTCATTGGGAAGCGGATGAATAACAAATGCCCATGTGGGAAGATATGTATTATGATGAGTATGAGGCGGGGTACCCAGTTGAAGAGCCATTCCTTAGAACCGCAGGCAGTGAGAGCTACTCCGCCAAAAAATGACAATCTCAGAGATAATTTTGTTTCAGAAAACCAATTCCCCCAGATGATGGCTGTATTGCACATTGAAGGGACCCATGCTACCTCTGAATCAGCGGATAAGCCATTCATTGTTGGCCCTACCAACTCGGCTTCTCAACAAGACACCATCTATGGGCCTTGACTAATTCCCAGTATGCTCCAAAGGCTTGCAGTTATGAGTTGGAGGAGGAAATTTGTATTGATAAGCTGCCTCCATTTGATCGTGATGGGAACATCCATGGGTTTTTTAAGGAATTTGAGTTTGTGGCAGAAGGAGACTTGGATTTGCGTAAGACTAGATTGCTGATATCCGCCTTGGATGTTGGAAGCGCTGACCAGGCCAATTGCTATCTTTCAAGCATTTCCATTACATACCAATAAATGAAGGATATGGTGCTGTGGCTGTTTGGAGGTACCGCAAAGATGTCACAGAGGAAGCTGAGTTCTTGACCATTGGGTTCCATCGTAATGAGACCCTAACTGCATTAGCTGGCCAATTTACAGTGAAAGCCCATGGGTCTAACAGGTCGGGGACTTTATCTAAATCCAATGCGTGGATTGCAATGACCTTTGCAGTAAATCCATACTGTAAGCTTTAGAACGTTATGATGCCAATTTTGAAGGATGACGTACTTCTGCTCAAGATTGTTATATTTTTGCGCCATCTATCTGCTACCTTTCCTCCACCCAATACAGAGCGGGAACAAATCATTGCCATCACTATATCTTCTTATCTGGGGGAAATCTTCCGTCCTGTTCAGATTCCGCCTAGTAACCCACAGCCTTAGTATAATTACTTACCTTGCACTTGACTGAGTTATCCACGGCAATCTACTTTGTTCTGGACTTAATTATGCTGACTGTCAGCAATCAACCTTTCAACTGGGCCCTGGTTATGCCAATTGCCAAAAGTCAAATTATTGGCCTGGCTTATCTTACAAGAACCAAGGATGTGGACCCTACAAGGTGAATTGTTTTAAATGTGGTTGCCCTGGACATCTTTCCCAGAGCTTCTCCAACCATCAGGTTCACTACATACATCAGTATCAGTACTACCAGGACAAAGATGGAGCGGAGTAGAGATGGGGATCTCTACCTCTGCTATCCTAAACCCAAACGTCCCACATGAACTTATTAAAGTATATTCAGCGGAAGTCCCTCAGTATTATGATGAGTTCCTGTATGAGCAGCCGGTTGGAGGGAAAAGCTGCTGACACAAGCACAAACCAAGGCCGTGGTGGAAGAGGGACCTCAGGAGCAAAATAAGCCTTAAGTCTGTCAGATATTTGAACAAATTTCTTTAAGCTGGGCCTAGCCAGGTCTATCCTCAGATGCACCTTCCCTGAAACGAGTAAAAATCACCCTCCTGGTAACAGCTATTGTTAAAGAGTACCCTAGTTAGTGAGGGGATTATAAGCTTTCTTGAGAAAAGAGATCCCTTAAAATTACACGTATTAAACAGTTAAAATTCTTCTTATTCTGAGTGTACATACTGTGACATTTTTGTACCAAAACATTGAGTTTGCGCTATAATAGATATGGGCACTTCATTCATCATGGTTTCTATTAATTTTGTGGCGAAGTTGCATTAAAACATGATGTGGAACATTAAATGGTGTGCTTTTCTTTCCTGTAATGATAACTTCAGTTACCAAGATTTGATTCGAGCAGATAGATATTGATAATCACACAGGTGAGATGAGAAAATTTAATAAAACCCAACAAAACTGGGCGAAAGTCTTATCAGGCAATAGCCAAACCGGTGCAACCAAAGGCAAAAGGCGCCCTGGAGGGGGACCGGGAGCCAACGCCACCAAGATTCCCCAAACCCAAACACCACCCAGGTTTGTGGAATTTACAACAAAACAAACCCATTAAATGGAGATACAATACGCGCAGCCCCTATCAAAAGTGGAACACAGGCTCCAACTTTTCTTAGGGGTCAATTCCCACTCTCTGTGGAAGAAGGTAGGTAAGGCACAGGCATCCCTCTTTCCCCATGCAGTATATAATACCACCCACACCATCCACCGTGGCTGGATTAATATGGGTTTTGAGACTGAAGAGTATGCAGATGCTGCAGCAAAAGTTTGTGTCAAAATAGCCCTCTCCAAGGGCAAACAAATTGTGCGCACCGCGCGCACAAGATGGAACAAAGCAAACACTTTGTTCATCTCTTTTGACTCGCTTCCCACCAACCTCCCCCATAAGCTAATTGAAGATGAACTCCGAGTTGGCCTCCAAAGCTATGGAGAAATAAGACAACTCAAACTACAGCTTTTCCACCTGATGCTGAACCTGTGCACAGGAAAGGCAATCGCTGTGATCGAACTGGTCCCCAATGTGGCCTCAAATTTAACAAAAATCCCATGCAATGAGGTATTCCACCTCCTGTATGGGGGTTTGTCAAAACTTTTCCGCGTCACACTGGAATGTGCACCCCCATATGCAACCATTGCACTGCACTGGGGCACAAGGAGCATGCGTGCCCCATGAAAGAGGGCATCATGGCCCTGGACTTCTGTGACAACGCTATAGACAAAGATGAGGAGTCCTTCAGAAGAATGGTTGACGTCAACCATGCTTTCCTCTGGGGAGAGGATTGGTATTATGTCCTCATCGATCTAATCTCACCCAAAATATGCAAACAGGTACAGAAGGCCCACAAGTGGGCAGCGGCCAAAGCCGCATCTCTTGCGACCTCCTCCATTAACCCAAACCAAATACAGATGGACAAAGAGGAAATTGGCCGAACCAGCCAATCAGAAACTAATTCCTAAGCTGGAGCAACTATGGAGAATGAGATCCAAGCTAAACAGTCAGATTGGACAACCCATACAGAAAATTTTCTCAAGCAGACTGAATCACCATGTGACCCCAATCAAATAAACCTACCAGGACATTGCAAATCCACTATGGATGCGCCAACAGGGCCCAGAGCGCCAAAATCAACCATTGAAACATTGGGAGCCAATCAGAGCACCACTCAAATCAACCAAAATCACATGCAGAAAAGCTTAATATAATCTCAATTCTAACAATATCTTCATGAAATCATCTCAAGGTAAGGGGCTGGAAGTCTTGGAGCAGACTGGCCCAATCACATGGAGAAAGTCCAAGGCAATGAGCGGTGGACTAGGGCCAGAAGGCCCGCCCAACCGCTCCTGAGGCGCCGCGGGCACCTCAGTGTCAATAGGGATGCTAAACATCGCAGGAGCCAGGGCCCAAGCATCCCAAGCCAAAAACTGGACTTCCAACGCAAACCCCCAGTAGACATCTTGATTATACAAGAGACCCACTGTCTACAAGGGGAAGAGGGATCCTGGGCGGCCAGGATCTAACTGTCTCAGTCGATATGGACGTCCCACTGTGGGGTAGTCGTCCATAATAATAATAAAAAATAAAAATCCTTGAATCCTCATCACACTTAGATGGCCACATTTTAAATTGCAAGGATCGCAAACCAAGAGGCCACACTATCAATAGCCTGTATCTACGCACCGTGCACTACATCCAAGTGGAAACAATTCCTTGAATCCATCCTGATGCTCAACCTCCCACTGGACACTATCATGTTGGGCAATTTCAACTGTTGGGATGATCCCACTATGGAAAGATGGCCCAACCCCAGGGGATACCCACTGGGACACTCCAAGTTTTACATGCTAAGGCATCCCTTGGTCTCTACAACAACCAACCCCCCCTGGGGGGCTTCACTCCTTCCCCACATGAACTACCCCAACATATGTGAGGGTATGCTCATCTCAATGAGTCGCATCGACCACATCCTCATGCCAAAATCATGTCACTTGTTCATTACTAACTTCGCCACAAAGAAATTTAATTTCTCCAACCATTATCTAGTTTCAGTGCAGTTCATGCTAACCAGGACCCAAATGCGGATGACGCCCTGGAGGAAGCTATACCTGGAAAAAATAAAACTCCCCAAAATTTCCGAATGGGTCAAGCACAAAGCTTCAAACCCAAAATTCACTACCCCGCTCACATTGGATCCCATTGAATATTTGGGAAAAATTCAAAATCTAAACTAATAAACAAGAGCTGCCGTATCGATTCACGCAAATACACCACAGATATTGCCATGATCAGATGCACCTTGGAGGAACTTGGCAACCTTGAACTAAACACCCCAAAAACTGGATACAGCCCAAACTGGGGGCGCAAATGGGCGGCAATTTCTGCCCGCCTCAACGCCCTCATCCACAATCACCAACACAGAATCAAAGTATCATGGAAAGGTAAGCACATAAGAGAAGGCGAGACCTGCTCAGCGTTCTTCTTCTGCCAATACCACTCCCGAGGCAACCTGCCTCAGTGCACACAGGTCTGCAAAGCTGACAGAGCCGTGGTAACTGACCCAATGGAGATCAAGGTGGAAATCCACTTTTATTAAATCAAACTTTACCACGACACCCCACCTGACACCCAAAAAATAAAAAAATTACACTCTGTTGGAATACAGAGGGCACCGCTGGACTATAGTCTCCTAAACCTGATAACGCAGGAGGAGCTCTGGAATACAGTCCGCGGTGCACCACGTGGGAAATGCCCAGGCCCTGATGATTTACCCTACGAATTTTACAAACATACTTTAACCAGATCGCCCCCCTCCTCCTAGCATCAATGAACCAGTGCTTGATGGAGACCCGTCTCCTCCCAGGAGGCCAGGACCCCTATGTCATTACCCTATTCAAAAAGGGCGACAGACTGGACCTGGCCAACTGGCGCCCGATAGCACTCTCTAATACTGACACTAAACTACTCGCAAATATTCTAGCCACCAGACTGGGAGCACTAGCCTCAAAAGCCCTATCACCCAACCAATTTAATTTTACACCATGGCGCTCCATCTGGTCTAACATACATTCCATCGCCAATGTATTCCAGTCCAAAGTGACGGGTGCCCTGGTATTCCTCAACCAGGAGAAGGCATACGACCGCATTAGCTGACCATACCTAAAAGAGTGCCTACATGCTTTCAAACTCCCACCCAGGTTCATCAACTGGGCAATGCTCCTCACGGAATCTTCATCAATTGTGGTATGTGGCCCTGGTTTCCTGACCAACAGGATCACCCTACACAGAGGTCTCAAGCAAGGGGACCCCCTCAGCCCACTACTGTACAACTTCAGCTTTGACCCACTTCTCCGCGTTGCTGACTCACACCTCAGGGGCATAACTGCGCCAGGACAGCCCCCTTTCAAGATACTAGCCTTTGCAGATGACTGCGTAACAAGTATAGCTGACAACAGCAATTCCCAACAGCTGGAGCGCACCCTAGAGGAATACTCCACGGTGAGCAGTGCATCTATTAATAAATGGAAAACCGAAATTATCCTCCTTGGCAAGTACACCACCAACTGGACCATATCCCCACCACACACAGCCCAAGATGCAAAAACTCGCTCTCTCTACCCTTTGCAATACCTCCACCACCACTTCTGTCTGCCACCTTGGGATATTGTTGGAAACAGGGGGGTATACAAGTGAGATGATTAAGGATAACCTGCTACAATGGATATCCAACAGAATTGCCTCCCTCAAGGTTAGATCCCTCGGGTTAACAGGGGTGAGTGGCAGTTGCCAACTCGCACATCCTCACGATGCTATAGTTCCCCGCACATGTGATCCCCTTCTCCCCCACCTTTATAATATCGATCTGTGCACTTATCTAGGGCTGGCTGTGGCCTGGATGCCACCCACCAGTCCAGGTTGAGACGCTGTATGGCCCATGCTTCAGCGATGGCATGAGCCTGATATATTTTGAGCACCAGGCCAACCACATCCTGTGCACCTGTATAGAGGAATTTCTAACCCTGGACCCCCTGCAACAGCCCTGGTCCAGGGCATCGAGGGACAACTTCGCGCAGGCACTCAAAATACCCAACCCACACCATCCTTCCAGCCTACTAACATACCTCGCTAGCCGCCCAAATGCAATGGGCCCGCACAGAACCCCCTTCACTTTAAGCGCCTCCTCTGAACTATTGGCTTCATGGAGTGGACTGTCGCTACTACTGGTACAGTGCAGGGAAGGGGATGACCCAGACCCCATTTTGTGTTACAAAAGCCAGAATACCACCCCACAAAAATATACTCACATCGACCCCATCCATTGCTAGAATTGACTACCTAGACGCTTTGGATATCCCCTATGACCTATTCACACAAAAGGCAATATGGAGGATGATGCACCATCCACTCCTACAGCCGAGGGTAAGGGCCAACACTTGGAGCTGCCTAAGAAGAACCTACAGAACGGCGGACCGCTCCCATTCACTCCACGCAACCTGTGCAGTATGTGGAGTAGAGGGCTCCCTACACCACCGCCTAGAAACCTGCCCCCCATCCAAAGCCATATGGCGAGAAGTCGCACGCCTGCTCAAGATCCAAGATGGCCAGGATTTCTTTATCTCGAAGAGCCTCCTCACGATCTGACTTTTTTCCTCAGTCCCATCCACCCTGTGCACCCTACTGATACCCATTGCAATGTGGATGATCCACACTATTGCCTTGGATGCGTTCAAGGGCACGGTCCCTACCATCCATGAGGTTGTCAATAGGTTCCATGTCCATTTACTGGAGCATTTCCATGCCTGGCTCTATGGGCATATAAGACCAAGACAGCAGAGACTCATAAACTCATGGTTCCCGCTCTGGTTCCTTCACACGGACCCCTTCCTTCACACCTGCTCTATAGTGGGGGCAACCCCTGGAATAGAGCACCCCCACCCCCACACCTGGCGGTCCCAGCTGGTAACAGGGGTAACCTGTGTACCCCAGGGTGCCCAATCATATCTAATCATTGCTTTTCTTCCCTCCCCCATCATTTCCACACACATATTGGTAACGCCCATCCCCTGGTTGGCTTGCCTCAGTTAAATAAAAAACATCAAATGGTGTATAGGACCGCTGGAGCAGAAAACATGGTATCTGAGAGAGCGTACAGTGTGCTACCCTTATAGTTTGGGTCAATTATCATTGTAGCTCTAGCTTTAGTGTTACCAAACAGCAATTAGAGCCTGTTAATAGAAACTGCTTTCATGCAATGCTTTGGGGATGTCGTTGACATGATGGAGGAAACCTTCATAATTTTGGGGCAGCGTATCCCAATTTACTTTACCTCCAGCATTGTGACAAAGGATCCATTGCATATAAGACAAGTCAACCTTGCTTATAGAGAAGGTAATATTCTGATTTGCTACTATTGATTAAAGAATAAGACCTGGGCCCTCCCCAGCAGGTATAGAAATATAAAGGACTGCCTCTCAGAGCTTCTGGTCTTATATCCATCCCCACTGGACAATAAGTATTAGTAAACACCAAATTAGTGTAAAAAAGTGCCAGTTGGGCTCTATGGGGAGGCCATTGGGCCTTATCAGCAATTGCAGCTTGAGCTCCATGTGGCTCCAGGCATTATACTATTGGGAAACGGGGATATTAAGGTTTTGTAAGCAAATCTCAAAAAAAACATTAAAAATCACTCAGCATCAATGGTGGCATATCTACAGTTGACCCCTATGGAGGTCTTTTGGGTTCATGAGTTTGGGTCTCTGGATGAATTTGGTCTAACCATCAAACTGCAGCTAGCATAATGATGGTGTTATTGCACAAACATCTAATGGGGTTATCAGAAGAACAAAAAGACAAAGCAATAGCTTTATTCTAAAGTATAAGAAGATTTTTGCCATTGACAACCTTGATTTAGGATGCGCTCATAGAGTGGTCCATCAACTAAACATGAAAGATCATCCCCCATTAGTTTTCAGCCAATCTTTTAAGCAAGTGCAGCTGAAAAAGTCATCACTGAAGAAATTGAAAAACTTTTGGAGCAAGGGATGCTTGAACCATTAAAGAGTCAGTGGGCTTTACCCGTTCTAATTGTAAAAAAGGAGGACAGTACTAACTGGGTGGTGATAGACTACCAGAAGATTAACAGTATCACAAAAATGACCTGTTTGTCTTGCTACAGATCAACAATGCGTTGGGTCAGTTAGGAGGAGCTTTTTACTATTCAGCAATGGAATTGGTATTAAAACTAAAAATTGAGTTGCTCCTGGTGAAACAGGAAAATTGTGCCATAATCACATCCAAGGGGCTTTTTCAACTGACACATATGCCTCAAGGGCTGTGCAACGCCCCAGCTACGTTCCAAAGGGCTAGGGACATCATTCTTGTAGACCTGAAGCTGTTGTGCATTCTCATGTACCTCAATGACATTAATGTATTCTCCTGAACGTTTTCTGATCATCTTACCCATTTGGAGGAGGTATTCCGCTGGCTTGCTGAGGCCAACACCAAGATCAAGCCCCATAAATGTCACTACTTCAAGGACCAATTATAATACATTGGGTTTGTGGTAGATGCGACAGGGCTGAAACCACAACTGGCCATGGTGAAGGCTATCCAAAAAATTAATCAGCAAAAAGTAAGCACAATATATAGGTATTTTGGGGTGATGGGTTACTACTGACACTTTATACCAAACTTTAGCTGTATTGGAGGTCCTCTGTTTGATTTACTAAAAAAGGATGTCACATTTTAATAGACAGAATTCGATAATGCTCCTTTGATAACTTTGGATGGCTTTGAACAGTGACCAGTGCTGTGCTACCAAAAATTTTATAAAGAGTTTATCATCCAGATGAATGTGTCTCTTTTCACTGTAGGGGCAGTCCTATCCCGAAAAAGATGACAAGAATGAGGAGCACCCAGTTGCATACTGCAGTTGGAGCCTTAACTGCCAGGAACATAATTATACTGTGATCATGTCATATTTGAATGCCTTCATCGAGAGTACCAACAGCCATGACAAGGCTGAGCGTCATGAGGCTCAAAAGGTCAAGTTGCAGGACCTTCCTGACCTAAAGCACACCTTGGACCAACTCTGGGTGCAGGTTAAATATGCCCAGATTGGTCCAGATGAAGTGAATAACGCACATCCTATGTTACAGCTTTGGCGTTAAAACGGGCTAATTACCTTTCTAACCACAATGGCGCAGTTTGATTGATAGGAGAACGGGGTTTTATTAACCCGTTCAATTTTCTAAATTTTCAACTTGGGTTGACCTTGCCTTCAATCAGTAAACCCGAGTTTGGTTAGTTACTAGCTATAGTACCCTGCCCAATGGAAGCGTGCGCTTATTGGTGCGCCTGGGCTTATTACTACTTCATTTGATCAATTGATTCTCCCAAAATTGTTTAATTATTAATCCTATAATACCGCCCCTTCCTTGTTGGTTGTCTTTCCTTTAAATAAATCCCCCGTCCATTTACAATTTTATAATTTATGGTTACTATTGTAAACCTGCGTGTGGACCTCCTTGAGGAGGTCTTTAACAATGATGGCCGTCCTACCTTCATTAAAGTATCTAAAAGATTAAGTGCACCGTTAAGCCACCTTGATTACTTCCAAACTGAGGCACCCAAACCCTCCAGCACTGATTTCAGCTTGGTTATGGGCTCCCCCATGGGGCCCACCCAAGTGTTTCTATTTACCTGCTACTAACTACTCTACACCACGTTATACTCCCTTGCACAGGGTTACTTTGACTCTGAAACCCTTCACGTTGCCCTTCTTACCATAATCCTGATTATGAGTTTCCTGGCTTTGTGGCTGTGTACTGCGCACACTTCACTGGGAGCTAGAGAGTTATAGACACTCGCTTGACAGATTAGGTGGGAGTGCTTAGCAGTGATCTACGCATAAAAAGCAATTTGGGGTATATTTGTATGTCTAACAGTCAGAAAATCCCAGTTTCTGACCACTGTATAATAAATGATTCTTTGGCGCAATGACAGTACCAAAGCGCCTAAGCTTGAGTAGGGAGAGGTTCAGGCACCAACAGTACCAAACATTACTACTATGAGTTGGTTATGTAAAGTCCTCTATTGTGGTTGGTCTGACCCAACCATGTAAAAGCTCCCCAAAACTGGACACCCAAAAAATACCAACAGGCAAGCGAGGTATGCTAACCCCAAAACAACCTTTCTTTTTATTATGGAGATAAAAAGGGCCCACCGAACATAACTCATCTGGGGAGCAATTGACAATGCTCCCCAGGAGGGAAAGCTAAGGTAGATATACCATAGTGAGCTTTGGAATTGGTAGGGGCGCCTTTTAATGGCTGCCCTTTGGAGGTCTCACCTAAATCTTTGATTAGGCTCGTATGAGCCTAATCTACAATTTGGGCAAGGCACAACCCAGCGCCCAAAACTGACAAAACCAAAAGTCTTTTTAAAACTATTTGACTCAGATTCAGAAAATCTGAATCTAAGTTGAAATGTAACAATCAAGATGAACTTGATCATTACAGTATGGAGCGAAGTTTAAAGTTAATAACAGATCATGCTTTGTTACACTAGTTGCAGAATCTTAAGGAGTCTGAAGAGTGTCTAACCCAATAGCCCTCAAACTGAAGGCTATAACTTTGAGATCCTCAACCAACCTGGAGCAAAACACCAGAACTCCAATTGCTTGTCAAGGCTACCAACGGTTGCCATCACAGCAGATCTGGGTGATGTACAGTAAAATGCTCAGTGGGAAATTCAATGACAAACCGCTTCAAGTCATAAAGTTGATAAATGAGATGTGAGCTAATACTTTCAGCGGAATGGTAAGTTATACAAATGGATTGGTGCCTCTATGGTGAACTTCCCTATACCCTTGGCACAGGCTATCATTATCATAAGTGCACATAAGGCAGTTGGACATGGTGGATTATGCAAGAATTTGGAATTATTGCACCATTGGTACTATTAGTAAAGCATGAACTTTGTTGTGCTTGAAACAAGCTCATGCTGCCACTAGTGCCAAGTGGAAAAGTCATTCCGCCAGAAGACCTCATACTGGTTAGTGAAACTTCATTTTGCTTAGCATACAGTTTAGATTGATGTCATTGGCCCCCTGCCAATGGGAGCTAACTGGTACAAATACATTCTAGTGGCAATTGACCACTTGACCAGGTGGGTTGAAGCATGGATGATATGGGATTATGGGTGGTCACAGTGGCCAAGTTCATAATGGTATGCGTAACCAGCGACATGGCTGCCCTCAGTTTGTCCTTACTGATAATGGAACAAACTTCACCTCTCACATTCTGCTGAAGCTGAATGAGCTGATGGCCATCCACGGGGTTTTAATGACCCCATATCACCCCAAGTCCAATGGGATAGTTAAGAAAGTTAATGGGTCCTTGATGAACATACTCTGGAAATTAGTAATAGACAACCTTCAGATTGGAGTTCTTTCCTTTCCACCACCACCTTTGTCTATAACATTAACTAATCTTCTGCCACGGGAAAGATTCTCTTTAAGTTACTATATGGACGGCACCCAGCTCTTCCAGCACTTCTCTATGCCTGTGTAGAAGATACCAGTGAAATGGATCCTCAACGTTACTTATATAACTTAGCAAACACTAGTCAAGTTGAAGACCAAAGCGTACTCCTTCAGTTTGGCAAGAAGATAAAGAAGGCCACCAATTGGGAATGGTATAGTGGAATAGCTCAGTTTAAAGATGAAGAGCTGGTTCTATTCCATGACCAGCGTGGGTTTGGTCAGAAAAATTGGTCAGCATCTAGACTGGTCCATTTGAATTAATAAAAAAGCAGGTCTCAACGCCTATACTATCAAGGACCTCATGAGTAGTCAGATTATTAAACAAATGCACAAGAAGCTTCTTCAGTGTATAGATAATAGGAGACTTATCATCCAGTCAAGGGTGGGTAATGTCAAGATTCTAAATATCACTGGACAATAAGCTATAAATAGCTATGGCGATTTGCTAAAAGCTGATGACCATGACTTCAAGTATATGAATACTTGAGCGCCTTGGGATAAGGCGATATTGAGTCAGAAAAGATAGTTATTGGAGCGCCTTTGGTCAAGGCAATAAGGCAATGTCAATTCATGACAGATATTCAGTATCCCATCTTGAACTAAGGCAATAGTGAATTTAAGGATAATAGACCTTTCCAGGACCTCAAAGTTATATTATGAACCAATGAGAATATTGTGGTAAAGAATAGTCAAGAAAAAGGATCAAGTTTGACCTAAGTTGCTGATATATAAGTAAAATGAGAAGATTTAAAGAGAAAATTGTTAGTAGGAAGTAGATAGTGGAGCAGAAGGAAACCGCTAATATTAAAAATTATTAAAGAAGAGTGATCAGATCTGATTGCTTCATATTTTATTAAATTCTTTAAGTTTGTTTTGAGGACTGATAATTCCCACATTGTCCGTACATTGTTCAGTGGGAATAACCCTGTGCGACCCTTACAGCATATCATAATGACATTGCAAAAATTATAACATATGTGGAAAGTATATCTGGTCTATGAGAATAGCTGGGTTGGCGTGTGGGACTGTACCAACTGCTCAGAGCTTTTTGAGGCTTTCCACACCACCCACCCAGATTCACCCCATCCTCCAAAGATTGTTACTCTAATGGCAATCAAGTTGCCTAAAGCCCATAGAAATGTGGCTCTCACTTCATCACCCGGTGGTGCGCTCCTACTTGGCAAAATGGAAGGGTAATGTAAGTCCATGGGAGCATCCCCTCCACTTGGACTATGTAGCATTCCAGTTTCCTCCAAAAAAAAAGTCAAAAAGGACAGCTGCTCCTCTTATCTCACAGGGTGATCTCGCACATGTGATGGATAAACAATTTGTAACAGCTCTCCCCTTGAAGACCCCGCCACCTGTCCCCACATTTGCTTCAGCCAAATTAGTAAATCAAATTGAGTAAATTTTCAATGAAATATCAGGAGGTGGCATCCCCATGGGGCAAAAGGTCCACATGAAGTTTATGGCAACAAGCATTTAATACTAAGATCTGAGAGCCCCAAACCCTCAGCAACAAAACCCAATGGGCGCGTACTTTTGGTAATGGAGTGTCAAGTGTCAAATCCTCAGCAAAACTCGCCAATGGCATTAGGCCATTGGGAAATGTTTTCACTGGTTTAAAACCTACCCAAGAATTATCAAGAACAAAGCCCAATGGGTGTGTACCTTCCATGAAGAATGTGCCCAATGTCAAATCATCAGTGAAATTTCTTGATGGAATTGGTCATTGTCAAAATTATTGCCAGTTTATAACATTCCCCACATATATCAAGATCTCTATACAATAAATTCTGTCTGGTCAAATGGATGCCAAAGAAACTTGGAGCGGGTGGGTTGGGTACAAAATTGTTCCCAACCTTTTGGGACTGCCCCTATGTGGGGTGGCCTTGGAGGGTTTTTTCCCAATGGTAGAGATGCCATCATGCTAACCATCAAAAGTGTGGTAAAAGCGCAATTTGGGTATCTATAGACAAGCTTACAGTAACTTGGACCACCACTGACTCTCTCAAAATCAGTTCAAGATAAGTTTGTTTTTCTCCCCTGTCATGGTTGAACGACTTAATAGAGGGAACCAATGCCAAGGATAAGTCTGGGCGACAGGAGGCCCAGAGGGTGAAAATTTAGGCTTTCCTGACCTTAAGCACACGTTAGACCAATGCTGGGTACAAGACAAATATGCCCAGGTTGGTACTAATGAGTTGCAAAACGCTCAGCCCCTTGTGTCGGCTCAGGCGTTAAAATTAATGATCTACATTACAAATGAAGGTAGTTAAATTTGGTTAACTGGCGAGCGGTATTTTGAAACCAGTTCAAGTTTATGAAGTTATGAGTCCAGGTAGAATACAGCTGCAATCGATCACTCAAGTGAAGGCAGTTTTGGTGTATTCTACCAAATCAGATGAAAGCATTTGCCTATTGGAGTGTCAAGGCTTGGGCACAATTCCGCAGACCCATAATTACCCTGACTCAGCTTAAATATGTTTTCGCAACCAACACTCCTTGTTGGTTGACTTTTCCCAATAAATTATCCCTGTTTTACCATTTTTATTGGAATGTTATTTTGAACGATCCTGTGCACAGACCACTTTGAGGAGGTCTTGCGCTACATTAGCCATTCCATTTTAACTATGATGAGCTTATCCCCTAGTGCGCTGTTGATTTGCACAGGTACCCTCCAACCTGAGACGTTTACCCCTTCTCTCCTTGTGCATTGCGCATCTTTTGGATGGTTATTTATTTCACTTTTTTCTTTAGTTATTATTGCTCCAGCACCCTCTGCTGGGCTCTAGTAGCTTTGGTATTAACGTCTAGTTTCCCTGCGTTGGCTCTGTGCACCGTGCACCACCACGCTGGAAACAGGAGAGTTATAGACACTCAATTTACATTAGTCAACCAACCTTCTAAATTTATGTGCACGAACTTTTTCCATTTGGGACTTTTTGAAAGTGTAAATGGTGGGTGCTGGCTGTGGGCCTTGGCTGAAGTCAGCCGCACTGCTGTTTTCTCTTTTTCCCGAAAATTGGAGCAGCTCAGCGTCATTATGGTTGCCTCCAACTGGAAAATATCCACCCTTCATGCTCATACCTGATAGATACAGATGCTTCAAGGTCCAAAAGTTGTGATTCCCTGACTTTCCACCAAAATTACTAATTTCAATTTTAACAAATGAGTTTTACTTTGACAGCACATTCAGATGATGCCAGTGAAATCAGCGCAGATGGGCATGGGGTGTTGGCCTTGGATAACGTTGGGCACTCCATTGCAGTTGGGGAAATAGGGTCGTTCACATCTAAAAACGCGTTTTATGACGAAAATCTTATCCTAACCTCTGGGCCGTTTATTAGCTTTTATGGCCTGGATGAGAACCCTATACCAGTATATCAAATAACCCCTGAGAACCCTCGTTTGACCCCTACCATGATTCATGGCACTCAGGAAGTGGAGAAAGAACTTTGTTGTAAATATGAAAATGTTTATGCCCCTGCTGAAGATATGGTGAGATATTTGGCCTCATTAGGTAAGAGTGGCCAAGTATCCCTCTCCATTCTTTGATTCATAATCATACCAGGGTGACATGTTAATGCCAGATGAAGAGTTTAATGGTGATTTATTGGCGTTTTTGGCTTAGAATAAAGACCATTCCAGGTATTTTCTACCGACTGCTATCCTGTCCTCCCCTTTAGGGAAATTCAGCACCACTATCCTGGTGGATACTGGCGCCATGGAAAACTTTATGGACCAGATCCTAGCCGAATACCTTGGGCTGAGTTACTTGCCTGGTGGTATGGTTAGGGGAGGGGCGTCCCTAAGGTATTCCCACTCTGAAGGTCGCTGGGACAGTGGACCATCAGGTTGGCAAGTACCACTTGTCTGATCACTTCCAAGCTATCAAAAGCCTCTTGTACCCTATCATTTCTGGATGTGGAGTGGTGGCGGAAGTTTGACGTTAAAACCAACTTGAAAGAGAATACCCTATCCTAACAGTAAAGAATGGTCGCACACTAGTTGTGCCTTTGTCTGAGGCTGACGCTCAGGGCGACTTGCCCCACTGGCCCCACCTTTACACCCTTAGCCTTGCCTCTATGCTGAAGCCCATTGGGATGGTTCCCTTAACTTCTTGTTTGGAGGGTTTGGAAATCTTCCTTTGATGTAGCTTCAGCTGATGCACTACCTGATCATTCTGAGTTTGACTATGACTTCAAACTCACTGTGGATCCGGTGCATATTTCTTCTCCCATTTACCTCTTGACTATCTGGGAGGAAGAGGCGTTAGATGTGTGGGTGAAGGAGTAGTTAGCAAAAGACATGATTTTTAGCGGACCTCTCCTGTTTGCTCCCCACTTCTCTTTGTCGAGAAGGCTGATGGTACTCTACGCCCATGTGTAGACTATGGGAATCTCAACAACGTTACTGTACCAGACCTCCATCCCATCCCTTTGAATTCAAAGATTGCACGCTATGTGGAGAAGGCGAAGGTCTTCTCCAAGCTGGATTGCCTCAATGCGTTCAATCAGATTCGAATTAAAAAGGGCAAGAGTGGTTAACTGCATTCCATACCAGAAAAGGGATATTGCAGTTTCAGGTCATGCCCTTTGGGCTTAAGAATGCCCCTACTATCTTTCAATGCCGCATTGATTCAGCGTTGAGGGAGTTGTTAGGGGTATGCACGGTTGCCTACATGGACGACATTCTGGTGTTTTCCCCTGACCATAAGTCCCATGCAGTTCACCTTTGGCAAGTGGTGGAGAGGTTAAGAGCAGCCCGCCTCATGCTAAAGATCAGTAAATGTGAGATTTTCAAGTCCCAGGTCACTTTCCTGGGCAACTTCGTGTTTGACCAAGGACACAAGATAACTCCAGACAAGGAGAAGGAGATTTGTGAGTGGTCTACCACCACTTCAGTAAAAGATTTGAGGAGTTTTTTGGGGACATGTGCGTTCCTCAAGAAGTTAACGCCAAACCTTTCTGAGGTGGCAGCGCCCTTGTATAGGTCTAGTGGTGCGAAAGTGCTTCAGTGGTCTCCCGTTTTGGAGGATGCTTTTCAATCTGTGAAGTGCACCTTGTTATCCACGTCCATCCTTCACCATGTCGACCCTTCCAAAGAGTTCTTTGTGTCTACTGATGCCTTCAACTTCGCCATAGTGGCTGCCTTGTTACAAGTAGGCGAAGATGGGATAGAGCATCCAGTGGGATAGTTTTAAAAGGAAAATGTCTCTGCCTGAGTTGAATTACGCCGTTTATGACAAGGAATTACTACAATGGTGAAGCGCTGACTTATTGGCGTCACCACTTCATGGCTCTACCCAACCGTTCCATGTACATACAGATCACTGTGCCTTGTTGTACTACCGCGCCCCTCATGTCCTAACCCCACGGCAGACCCGTTGGCATGAGAACATTGCCCAGTTTGCCTTTTATTACGAATTTACCAAGGGCAAGGAGAATGGTTTGGCGAATGCTTTGAGCTGCAACCCTGCTTTAGCTCCTGATACCAAGGAGGTAGAAGTTCATAACACACAGAAGATGATTCCGCCAAATAAAATTGTGTCCCAACTTCCCTCTCCCCTAGCCATCGGGCCAGTGCTTGCACCTCTGGAAAATGTGGAGGAATATAGTATGTTCAGAAAGGTAGTCCTTTCTCAAATGCTAGCAGCCAAATATACTATGATCCTTGTTAAGAGCGCTTTATATCAAGAGGATCTCTCCAGAGGCTATCACGTGAAGGATGAGATGGTGTGGTTTCAGGATCACCTCTGGGTTCCTGCTGGACCAATGCGCCTAGAAATCATCTGGGACCATCATGATGGACTCACCGTTGGTCATCCTGATAAAGCAAAGACGTTGTAGTTAATATGAGGCACGTACAATTGGAAGGGCTTTCCTGCTAAGGTGGGGCGGTATTGTAAAGAGTGCCTGATCTGCAATCAGATGAAACCCAATTGGCAACCTTTAGCGGGGCTGTTGGTACAAATTAAAAGGCTAAAGGGCCCTGAACTTCCCTATCAGTGGATTTCATTGTGGAGTTACATGTCTCTGATGGTTATATTGCCATCATGGTAGTGGTGGACCGCTTTACAAAGTTTGCCCATTTTATTCCTCGCAGAATTACAATGACCGCCGCTGAGATGGCCAGGCTTTTTGTCACACGTGTTTGCGCTTCATGGGGTTCTTCAAGAAATTATTAGTGACTGGGGACCCCAGTTCACCTCCATCTTTTGGGAAGAGTTGTGTAAGACTCTCCAGATTCGCCCCTGCCATTCAAATATCTATCACCCCCAATCAGATGGGCAGAATGAACGAGTGAACCAGTGCTTGGAACAGTTTCTGCGATGTTACACCGCCGCAGATCATTCAGATTGGGTCTCTCACCTTCCCATGGCTCAGTTTAGCTACAACAATACTTTGCACTCTTTGACTGGTTGTTTCCCCTTTTTCACCAACCATGGCTTTAACCCCGCCTTCAACATGGAGCCCAGCTGTGGTTCCAAAGTTGAAGCGGTGGTGGACTTTGCTAAGACCATCAAGAAGGTCCACCAAGGGGTTTCCACAAGCTTGGAGGCGGCTATGCTAGTTTATAAGGAGAACGCTGATGTTAAGTGCCGAGTGGGTCCAGCGTACAATGAAGGAGATCTTGTGATGCTTGATTCTTGTAACATCCCTATCAAGCAGCCATGCAAAAAGCTGAGTCTAAAGAGGATTGGTCCTTACCGTGTTGTGAGAAAGGTGGGTCATGCCTCTTACCAGTTGATCTTCCCTCCACGTTCTGGAGCTTCTCCTTCTTTCATGAGAGCAAATCAACATTATTTGAGGGCCCCCCACCTGTGACTCCTGAAGCTTATCTTGTGTATGGGGTGCCAGAGTGGGAAGTGGAGGAAATAGTAGCCTACCACCATTCTAAAAGATGTCTCAAGTACCTGGTATCCTGGAAGGGGTTTGAAGCAGCCAAGAACAGTTAGGTGCCAGCTGTCAGGGAAACAGAAAGTAGTAATTAGACTGTCCTGCCAGCCCGGATGCCAGAGCATCCAAGTGGCAAACCAGAATGCCAGAGGCACTGCTGCTGGTATGACGGATATGGAACTGGAAGGGAGCTTAATTATCAACTGATAAAAACAGGTTTTGGGGGAAGTTGTTTTTATTGGAAAATATATGGAAAGAGAATCAACCAACAATTCTCTCAGTGTAATGTGTTCAATTAAATAGTCATCAATTTTGAGGGAAAATAAGCCAGGACCAGGTTCCGCAAGTTTGACCTAAGCGGCGAATTATTCAGAAAATGGGTGGGTTAGTTCCCTGGGAACCAAAATCAAAAATTTGGCGGCAGGCCAAGTTGCAGTCAATTTGACCTAAGCGGTGAACTATTTGGAAATGGGCGGGTTAGTTCCCTGGGGACTGACATTGCAAAATTTGGCAGCGGGCCTAGTTGCGGTCGATTTGACCTAAGCAGTGAACTATTTGGAAATGAGTGGGTTAGTTCCCTGGGAACCAACATCAAAAATTTGGCGGTGGGCCAAGTTGTGGTCAATTCGACCTAAGCGGTGAACTATTTGGAAATGAGTGGGTTAGTTCCCTGGGGACTGACATCACTAAATTTGGTGGCAAGCCAAGTTGTGGTCAGTTCAACCTAAGCGGTGAACTATTTGGGAATGGGTGGGTTAGTTCCCTGGGGAACAACATTGTAAAATTTGGCAGCGGGCTGAGTTGCAGTCAGTGGCATTGTGTCAGGTGCAACGCCCAATTTGCTGGCAGGAATCTGCCCATTGGGGGTGATGCCTGATGGATTTGAGAGGGGGATTTTTTTGATCATCATGTAAATGAATTGCAACCGTCGAGCATTCTGGCTGATAGCTCAGTCTTCATACCTTTTCAACCATTTGAAATCTGAGTATTAGGCTGATTGCCGCTCAAATTAGTTGTGATCAATTCCATTTTGGCGATCTCAGCGCAGATTTTACTGATTTCTCATAACAGTTCTGCCAGGAGAGTGCAGGTACCAGAAGCGGGATCCAAAACAGAAGGGCTATTACCCAGCGCTCATCTACCATGTGAGTGAGATCGCCCTGAGTAACGAGGGGTATGGCCATCCTTTTCAGTACCTTCTTGCTCAGTAATGGAAAGATGGCCCGATTGACACCCAGAGGACATTTACTGGGACTTACACCAGCACGTGGCTGTATACATGCACAAGACCTAATCAAATCATTTATAATTGTTTTCCTGAGGCTGCAGAATCAAAGTCTAAGCCAGCCGTCACTGCTATGAAGTTGTCACCTGCACATAAGAACTTCTCCTTAGCAAATGCCCCTGGAGGGGGTGGAGCCCAAGAAGGAGGAGAGGGTAATGTCATGGTTGAACAACTTAATAGTGGGAACCAACGCCAAGATATGGCTGGGTGACAGGAGGCCCAAAAGGTGAAACTTCAGGCTCTTCCTGACCTTAGGCACACGTTAGACCAACGCTGGGTACAAGCCAAATATGCCCAGGTTGGTACAAGTGAGGTGCAAAGCGCCCAACCTCTTGTGTCAGCCCAGGCGTTAAAACGGATGATCTACATTACAAACAAAGATAGTTTGATTCAGTTAATTGGCGAACGGGTTTTGAAACCTGTTCAAGTTATGAAGTAATAAGTTTGGGTAGAATACAGCTGCAATTGATCACTTGAGTGAAGGAAGTTTTGGTGTATTCTACCAAATTGGATGGGAGCATTTGCCTATTGAAGCGTCAAGGCTTGGGCACACTTCCGCAGACCCATAATTACCCTTACTTGGCTTAAATATGTTTTTGTGCCCAAAACTCCTTGTTAGTCCACTTTTAACAATATATTTATCTCCGTTTTACCATTTTTATTAAAATGATATTTTGAACAATCCTGTGCGCAGACCACTTTGAGGAGATCTCGCGCTACATTAACCATTCCATTTTAACTATGATGAGCTTATCCCCTAGTGCACCATTGGTTCACCCAGGTACCCTTCAACCTGGGACGTTTACCCCTTCTCTCCTTGTGCACTGAGCATCTTTTGGATGGTTATTTAATCCACTCTTTTGCTTTAGTTTATTATTGCTCCAGCACCCTCTGCTGAGCTCTAGTAGCTTTGATATTAACGGCTAGTTTCCCTGTGATTGCTCTGTGCACCGTTCACCACCACGCTGGAAACAGGGGAGTTATAGACACTCTCCATACACCCCCCTCACCTAAAGTTTGCCAGATTAGGTCATATCTTAAGGGACCCAACCCGCACTCTACTAGACTATTCCCTAGATCAATAATCTACCTAATCAGTTATAACACACTGAGGAAATTGATGGTCAATTTTATTAATTTATAATCAATTGAAAATATTCCCACGCTCCAATGCTATTTAATTTATCTCAAAATCCTCTTTCTGAACCCCCATTAAATCCTAAATATGGCCACATGGGCCTCATATTTTTAGGGTATCCAAGTTATGAAAGCAAATTTAGTTCCTACTGCAGTCAATTATGCTTATCATGTGAAGAATTTTGTGGAACTCTCCCCAATCGCAAAGGCCATCCTCCATCAAAATATTGGTAACCTGTAGGCACTTTTAACCCACTCAGCAGAGGATCTGCCACCTTGCCAATGTTTTCATACCCAGTTCTTCTATGGAAAAACTCAAACTACTTGATCTGATCTTGCAACTCCCCACGCCAAGGGCCGTCAGGTCTGGAGTCGCAACAACCTGATTTTTTGCTAGGTTTCTTTTATTCTTGTGGCTTGCTGACATTTGATTGTTACTCATCTCCCCACACACACCAATGTCACTTGAGTGGCAATGCCTCCGGCGTTCTGGCTTGCCTTTAGGTGCATTTGCATCCTGACTGGCAGGACAGTCTAAAAATTATCTGCCGTCTCCCTGACAATAAGCCATGGAAACAGAATATCTTGCCAGATTTGCTGAGTTATGATTCAGGGTTGGTGTTTTATGGGGAGGAAAAAAAGAGGTTTAACACAGCTACAATGTTGCCGTAGGGCGCTTGCAGTGATCAGGGTTAGAGAGAAGGAATATCAGGAACATTTTAGACTGTGCAGCAGAGGAGTGATTTAGGCTGGCAGATTTTAAATGAGATGATAGAAGGGGAGCCGAGCAAGAGACATGTGAGGTTCTCAGTCTGATGAGGTCTTATTCAGCATAAAGGAAGGACCTGGGTTCCGGTGATGAGTCTGCAGCAGGAGGTATTGGTAGCTAACCTTTATCATCCTTTGGCAGGACATCCAGGCGGAGAGAAGATGATAGACTTGGTTTGTCATCAGTATTCATGGAGGGGAGTGGGTACAGCAGTACGCAGTATATGGAGCGTTGTGTGATGTGTGCTAAGTTGAAGTCCCGCTGCATGGTACCAGGAGGGAAATTGAAGCTGCTTCAGATTCCGTCCAGGTTGTGGGTCTATGTATGTGTGGATTTTATCACAGGGTGCCCGAGTACCAGGGAATGGACATCCTGATGGTTGTGGTGGATCACCTTATGAATTATGCAGAGTTTTTCTCTTGTCAGTCAACCATCTCTGTGAAGGTAACAGGTCAGGTCTTTACAAATGAGGTCTTTTTATGACATGGGGTACCAGAGAAGATTGTGTTAAACCAGGGTTCACAGTTCACATCTCAGTTCAGGTTACATCTGTTAGAAAACTTGAAGATAAAGGCTATCCGTTCATCAGCTTACCATCCCCAATCAGATGGCCAAACTGAGAGGGTAAATCAAATAATTGGACAGTATTTGAGGTGCTAAGTCTTGGGGTGGCAGGATGATTGGGTGAGTTGGGTAAAGTTGGTTCAATTTGCATATAAAAACCACAAGCTTGCATCCACGGGGATGACCTCATTTTTGTAAATCATGGTAAGCACCTGGAGGGTATGGGGCCTCAGGAGCAGGGTCAGAATCCAGCAACAGATGAGCTGTCACATGAGTATCAGGATATTTTGAGGCTTCTAATAAGGAATCTGGTGGTGGCGGTCACAGCTCAGAAGAGGAAAGCATATAGAATCAGTCAAAGAGAAGCTTTTTCAAGAAAGGAAATTGGGTTTTGGTAAAATCTCAGAACTATGCCATACCTGTGAGGATCCAGAAGTTAGGATTAGTGGCGTTGGGCCCATACCCAATAGTGAGGGCGGTGAACAAGGTGGCATTTAAGCTGAAGTTGCCAAAGGGGTCATGGGCTCATCCAGCGTTGCATAAGTTGCAGCTCGAACTGTTCTTGGGTATAAGTCCTGGGGAACGTCCCCTGTGTGTGAACTGGGCACTTTTCCCATTTCTGAGTATAAAGGTTCTGAAGAGAGTGGCTGTACCCCTCGTTACCCAAGGTGACCTCGCCCACATGGTAGATGAGCGCTGGGTAACAGCTCTCCCTCTTTGGATCCCTTTCCCGGTGCCCATGCTTACCTTGGCTACACTTTTCCACCAATTCAAGTAAATCTGTGCCGAGATCACCAAATTGAAGTTGATTGGTCTGAAACTAATTGAAAACAAGCCTGATGATTGGAAACCACATAGTCAAAAAGGGATAAAGATTGAATTATTGGCTGGAATTGCTGACAGTTTTGATTCAGCCAGCAGTGCAATCATCAGAAACTAACCCCCTCTCAAAATTTTCAGGGATCATCCCCAACGTGCAGATAGTAGCATTGGAAATCAATGATAATAGTTCAAAGCTCCCATCTGGAAAGTCGGGAGTTGCAGCTGACACAACTCTTTTGATTGAATGAAAAGCCTAGCAACTGGGCACAGGCGGGGTTGGGCACCCCAAACCTGTTACCAACCATTTGGGACCACCCCTATGTGGGGTGGCCCTGGGGAATTCCCATTGCTTATTTGGCCAGATGCCATCACGCCAAATGCCAGAAATGCAGTCAAGCCTCGGTTTGTGTGTTTGAGGTCAAACTGACAGTGACTCAGCCTGCCGCTGAATTCTTTGATGTCAGTTCCTATTGAGCTTATCTGCCCCCATCCCCAAAATTCGCTAGTTAGGTCCAACTTGAGGGACCTGATCCCGGCTTGTTCCCACATCAATTAACCACTATTTAATCAGTTAAATCGCACTGAGAAGATTGTTGGTCAATTTTCTTCACTTTCCTTTAAATAAAAATTCTGCTGCTAAAAATTATCAATTTTCTACTTTATTGATATCCTTCTAGCCGTATTCTCAATGGCATTGCTCTGGTGGCCTGTTGGTCCCTATACTGGATGAGCTTTACCAGTATTGATGATTACTTTGTCTCCCACTATTGTCAACTGAATTTAATGGGCCAGATACTTCTGGCAATTCAACCCCTTTATTTTGACTATACGCCATCAATATACTGGGATCTTGTGGCCTTAATTCCACCATTTCCAAGCAAAGATCCGCCCCCTTGTCTCCCCAGTTGTATTGAACCCACCCACCAGAGACCTTGAAGAAGCGATCCCAGTGGTACCCTCCCCTGCAGAAAGACCCTCAGTGTCTGGGTTTATCACCATTTGGTTCATTTTTAGGTTATTTTTCACAATTGCCCTACACCAACGATTTATCATTTCCCAAATTGTGTCTCCATACAACATCATATGTGCGGCAATACCTCTGGCATTCTGGCTCGCTTTTTAGGTGCTCACACATCCTAACTGGCAGGCTGGTCTAAACTTCTTCTGCCGTTTTCATGACATTGGGGCAGCTGCATGAGAGGGTCTCTCCTTTGCTTCCAGATGAAAGGAAGCTGAGGAGTATGAGTTGTAGAAGATCCTGGACAAAAAGATGGTATGGGGTTATCAGTCATGTTTTGTCTTATGGATGGGTCATCCAGTGAAGAGGCCACGTGGCAGACATCCAGAGATTGTGCCTGGTTCCTGGGAAGATACAAGAGTTTTTCTTGTCTAGGGCGATGATGTGATGGTTGAGGTTTTCCCTCAACATCACATTGCCCTGATCTTTTATAAGACAAGACAAGCTGGTGTGAAAGAAGGAGGGGGTAAGGGAGCAATAGTCCTGGATAGACCCCAGGATAGTATTGAGACTGAGGCAGAATGGTGGTTGAAACTTTTATCAGGCCTGGGGTTAAACAAGATGGTTTTGAAGTGAGTAGATTCTAGGGTAAAGGTTGATTTAAATCAAAATTTGATTGGGTCTTGTGTGTGGTAGCTCAGCTACTACAGAATTCAATTCATTTTAGAACAATAAGATTTTTATTACAGCATATTACAAAAGGCATAGTATCAGGCATGATGGATGAGCCTGATCTATGCTTGCAGCAGAGAGCTATACAGGAAGGGACTTTAGAATGGGTGGTTCTTTAGTTCCATTTTTATAAACTTATCTATTATATATCCGATAAAGCCATTTTTTTGAGCTTATTTATTTTTTTGTCTTCTGAGGTTTATATTGGTATATTTAGTCTAACAGCGGCCATGTTTGGCCTATACAAACAGGAGGTGGACTTTGAGAGTGAGTTTGGGAAGGCTATTGCCTACCTATACATCTTGTCTTGGATTCAAGGCATGTTGCTTGGGGTAAGCATACTTGCAATTGTTCTCCGAGTGGTATTCATCTATGGCATCTGCAGCACATGCACTAGAAGGATAATCTCAGGAACCTTGTCCAACTTTTGGTCATTAGCTTGGGTCCTGCTTCCCAATTTATTTGTGGCTTATTTGGAAGAGGCCAGAGCATTATACTATTTTAAAGATAAATTAGCAACTTTTTATATATTTTAAAGTTGCCTTATACCTCTATTTTTATATAGCTCTAATTTTTTATCTTGCAGCTATGTGGAATCATATTAACTGCTTAGTTGTAAAAATAATGTTGCAATTTAGCTTCAAGAAAGCTTTCTTTTACCGCTCAAAGTCACTTTTGAGCGATTTTAAACCTAAGTTTTAGTTTATCCACAGCCATCTGCCCAAACCTATTCTTTGATGTCCTTGGCTCCACCGCCTGCCACCCCAGTGTGGGGCAGCGGTGCACCCCCACCTAGCGTTTTCTGCCCCATGGGCAAGCGCATTTGGATGGGCTCAAACAGCCCACCCACTGCTTCCAACCGTTTTTCCCCCCACGGGACTTAGCGCTCTACCTGGCGCGCTTCCACCCTTCTCACCCCCATCCTCTCACCCTCCCTCGCTCCACCATTCGCTATTGCCTCAGAGTGGACTATGTCCATTTGTTCCCATATGCCGATAAGGCACTTATTGACCTAGCCACTGCGGCCTTTGCGCCAGCTGGCTTTATAGACTTCCGCCCTTTTAAGGGCTACTTTGACGTTGGGTTCCAATCTGAGGAGGATGCTGAAGCGGCAGCACAAACTCCTCTAATTTATAAAAAAACCCCATTTCCACAACCTGTACTTGCCTCCCTTCAGACACCACGCTGGTGGTATCCTTTGCAAATCTCCCATCCCACCTTCCACCCCAGGTTTTGTATGACCAGTTGGTCGCGGGGCTCATGGCTTATGGCACTCAGCCCAACCTCATCTTTGCCATTCCATCTGGTGCAGAGCGCCTTGCTGCTCCTTGTGCAACAGCCACCATCATACCACACCACCCTACCATATCCCAACAAATCCCACCCCGCGCTAGTGTGGCTGCAGCGCCTGATCATTTCTTTTGGGCTCAGGTCAATAATGGTAGGCAGATTTTTTCCCTCTGCTTTGGCCTTGACCATGCAAAAAAAGTGTGCCCTCAGGCCAAGTCCACTGCTGCAGCTTCTGAGCCCCCCTCTGGAGGTTCAGTATGGGGCGCTTTTCTGCCCCCTCCCAACCTCCAATCTCGTTCAGTGGGCCCACATGGAAAATCAGCCCCCCAAAACCTCCAGCCTCACTCTCCCACCTAAATCTACCCCAGCCAATCAAAGCAATGCTTGGACCACCATTGGCACCCAAACAGCCACCCATTCACCCAATCCCACCCACCTGAATTTGAACGCCACTATTCCAGTGAACAAAAATCCATGGGATCTATTGGCTGAGACTGACGAATCATGTAAAGTCCTCATTAGTAAGCATACAGGTCAACCTCTCTGCCAAGGCAATTATGTTCAGGCAGAATTTTTCCTTCCCAACTTCGATGAAACCCCTACCCCTCATCATTTCGCTCCTCTGCCCAATACAGCCCCCTTTCAAAGTGACCACCAGCTCACTTTAGCTGCGGTGGTCTCTCCTCAGTGCCCAAAACTATGCACCGCGGTGGCCCAGTCAGTGGCTCAGCTCCAGCATGGCCTGCCCACCCTCTTATTCCCCCCAACTTCTCTGAATCTCCTTGCAGTGACATCTTAAAACTATTTGATGATGCTGAAGTTACTATTATGAATGTTGCAATGCTTGCTTTATTTAACCCCTCAGCCAAAATCACCCACCACAGTATCTCCCTTTTCACCCAACTTCCTGAAGCCCGCAAAGAAGCAGAAATTCTCCTCACAGCTTTTGTTGAAACACTTTCCCATCATTATCTTGATGAGAAAGTGGAAAACTCCTACTACGCTGACCTCCACCCCCACTATGCAGATGCCCCAACGCCCTGGCTCTCTGCTCTGATCTGGTACTGTAACCAACATCCCTTGATCAAGGTGGGTCTTTCTGAAAACCAACCCCCTGACCCCTCCTCACCCTCTGCCATGGTGGGTTAGCAGTTTCTGCTTCCCATCTGGTTAGTAGTTTTGTTTTGTTGTTTTGAGTGTTGTGATTCAGTACTGTCCGTCCCTTGGTCAGCATACCTCAAATAAATTGTAATTTTTTTTTAGTACTAGATGGTCCCACAAATAAATTGTAATTTAGTTTCAAGAGAATTTATTGTATAAGTTGAACGTATAAATATTTATCTTACTAAGGTTAAATATAATAGAGTGTAGTAAGTTAATTGGGCTGATAAATCAAAGATTTTGTATCTACTTCTTATGATTTAAATGTGCTATCTTTAGTTGTATTTTCACTCAAAAAAATACAGGTTTGCATAGGAATGCTTTGCAAAGGCTTACTAGTCTTTTAAGTTTTTAAAAGGACTGTGGGACAGTATGTTTTTATCTAATTTAACCAGTCTATAAACATTTAATATACAATTTCGCAAGCCTAATAAAAATTTGTTATGGGTACAATCTGATTTTGTCTGTTAGATTTAATGTGGGTCTATAAGAAAGGGCTAGGACACAAGCTAATAACCAAAAAAATAAGTACTTATGATTATTACCTTTATATAAATAGGAGTTTTCAGATTAAAATAAAGCATCTAGTAAAGGTAATTTATAAATTTTTGCCAATGTTTCTACTCCCCTCATATCTAATTTTGGAGACAAGCCAACACGGAAAGAATATTATCGAGAACTGACTCAGAAATTAACTTAAGTTTAAATCCTTGAAGACTTAAAAGCTTTAAACCAAGAATAGTTGCATTTGGTAAAGCGTATTGCTTAAAAAATATGCACGTTTTACTCAAGTACCCAAGTAGCTCGATTTATTATCAGAATATGTAAAACAATTATGGAGTGCAGTAATCTACTTGCACAAAGGTAACTGTATAAGGGAGTACATAGTAATGTGATTAAATATTATAAGCTTCGTAAATGGTTATGGTTGTTAAGTTAACTTCTAGGCAAAATGATATCATTCAGTATTAAAAGCAATGATTTTTGCTATTGAAATCATTGGTAGATTGTATGAAATTGACTATAACGTAGAGATGATAATTGAAAAAAGCAGAAAAGTTTAATTTTTAACTTAACTCTTTAACTTTGGATTAGAATAACGCTTCGGAAGATATAAGAGGGTGGATATATAATTAAGCTTAAACTATCCTCTAGCGCTTAGCTTTTGAACAGATTAGCATAAATTAAGCCAAAACCGGGGTGACATGATATAGTGTTGAATTGACAGCTTAGCGTGTAAGATAACACGGTATAAATATGGCTCAGTAATTTTAAATCGGATAACAAAATGCAGTACGCCTCTATTGTTTCAATGCTTCTTGGATCCTTGGCTGTTATGGCCGCTCAGTCTCAGACACCTGAAACTGCAATGCAAGCTGCGATGCAAGCACCCGATACCCCCAATAATTTTGATGGAAGACGGGATGGGCGTGATGGGCGTGATGGGCGTGATGGACGTGATGGACGCGACGGTGAAGAACGCCGCTGTCGCCGCAACAAATGTGCAACTCGTCGTTGCTGCCGCTTTCAATTTTGCCGCCGCAAGAGAATATGTAGAAAAAAGTATGAAGGCGGTGACTATTAATTGATCGTGAAGTTTTCTATAACAGTTGCTTGGCATTACATGGCTACCCTGCATTTGGATTTATTAAACAAACAAAATCTGTATTTAATATCTAACTACAAGCAAATTTCATTTTACTTGCTTTTCTTATTGGGTATTGTCAAATATATAAAGCTTTTGCAAAGATTAATAAATTTCATATAATTGTTATCAAGTCAATTTTTATAGTAGTTTCTTAAAAAATAGCAATTTATTTACTATTAATAAAAATAAACGTTATTTTAATATGTACGCATGTTCCACATCTCCAGCCATTAGACCAATTTCAACCAAACTTGGCTTAGATTTTAACGCTGCAGAAGAACCGACATAGGACGGGTGTCTTTCAATATGATCCTTTGGGGTTCTTTGGGATCTAAAAATGATAAGATACTAGCCAAGCAACCCAGCTTTGCTTGGGTATATAATTTACTAGATGTTTGTAATCAATTGTTTTGGCTTTTTATTGTATTGGTAGATGGCTATCAATAAAATCATGAACCATTAACCCCTTGTGTACAGATTTATTTGAAGAAATTTTTGCGTTTGGAACTGATTTAATTTGCTGATGTGGGGAACAGTATATAAAGGCGGTAGATTTTGTGCGAGAATTCATTTATTTGAGCGATATAATGTACACAGTAATTAGTATTAGTATTGTAAATCGAATCTAAATTAATAAGAAACAATATGACAAAAAATATTCAAGGAATCACAAATAGAAAATTATTAATATTTTTCGAGTGTAATATTTTTCAAAGCAAGTGCATGACGCAACGCAGTCGTCAATGTACCCAAGGGGTTAAAAATGATTGTATAAATTTACAGCCCATGAATATGATGATACTAAGCAGCCCATGGATATGAGAATACTAAAATTGAGGCATTCTATTTGGTATCAATGCAATGTATCAGTAATAGCTTGATTGATAACTTTGGTTAATTTAACATAATAACAGCAACGTTATTTGGCACTCGGTAAATACCGTCATTGAAGCGTCATCCAGATTCCTTCTATATTAAATGGATAAAACTTGATTTAGAATTAACTTAGCTGTTATATTTAAAATGATTAAAGTTTTACCTTATGGTAAAAACTTAAGTGCATGATATATGCCTTATGGCTGAAGGTTAGAAAATTTCTGAACATTTTATTGTTATGATAGGATACTATCATTGTGTTTTATCATTTTATTTTTAAAAGAATAATATCTGAGATGGTTAGATTACTTTAGTAATGATTGGATTAGCCTAACTAAAACTGATCTGGCAGCAGGCAAGTAGCTGGTAGATAGGTTAGAATTTACTTTATTTATATTAAATTAGGTAGTATTTTAGTTGTGGTGGTTTAGAAAAATTATTTTATAAATAAATCATTATAAATGCATGTTTATTACAACACCTACTCTTAGACTATTTACCAATCTCAGATAAACTTGACACAGATATTCTATAAAGTATTTATAAAATTGTTCAGTTGACTTGATTAGTCTATTGTTTCAGGTATAAGGTTAGCATTTTTTACTTATAGTTTTATTATTTAGCTGATTTTATTAGTCAATTATATGGTAAACTTTCAAGGGAGGATACCTCAGTGATAGAGAGACCCTCTACCACTGCCTCCTGAGTTTGACCCCCAGTAATGGACTTTGGGTAGGGGATGATTTTGACTGTGTTGGTTTTGTGCACCAATGCCCCGAATCGAGATAGCAAATAGCAAAGGCAGTCCATGGAGTTCCTGGCCTATCATATGCTGCACATGGAGGTTTTCTGGGTTTTATCCTCCTTTCCCATTTTCTTCACTTCCCTAATTGGTGTGGTATCATCCCCAGGTCGGCCCACCTTGAATAAAATTTATAATTTATATATGGTAAACTTTCAAAGAGCTTTCTTATTGCTCAAAGTCACTTTTGAGCAATTTTAAATTTAAGTTTTATTTATCCATAGCCATCTGCCCAAACCTATTCTTTGATGTCCTTGGCTCCACCGCCTGCCACCCCAGTGTGGGGCAGCAGTGCACCCCCGCCTAGCATTTTTCACCCCACAGGCAAGCACATTTGGATGGGCTCAAACAGCCTGCCCACTGCTTTCAACTGTTTTGTCCCCCCATGGGACTTAGTGCTCCACCTGGCGCACATCCACCCTTCTCACCCCCATCCTCTCACCCTCCCTCACTCTGCCATTCACTATTGCCTCAGAGTGGACTATGGGCATTTGTTCCCATATGCTGATATGGCAATTATTGACCTAGCCACTGCAGCCTTTGCGCCAGCTGGCTTTATAGACTTCCACCCTTAAGGGCTACTTTGACATTGGGTTCCAATCTGAGAAGGATGCTGAAGCAGCTGCACAAACTCCTCTAATTTATAAAAAAACCCCATTCCCACAACCCGTACTCACCTCCCTTCAGACACCATGCTGGTGGTATCCTTTGCAAATCTTCCATCCCACCTTCCACCCCAGGTTTTGTATGACCAGTTGGTCACAGGGCTCATGGCTTATGGCACTCAGCCCAACCTCATCTTTGCTATTTCATCTGGTGTGGAGCACCTTGCTGCTCCTTGTGCAACAGCCACCATCATCCCACACCACCCTACTATAGCCCAACAAATCCCACCCCACGCTAGTGTAGCTGCAGCACCTGATCATTTCTTTTGGGCTCAGGTCAATAATGGTAGGCAGATTTGTTACCTCTGCTTTGGCCTCAACCATGCAAAAAAGTGTACCCTCAGGCCAAGTCCACTGCTGCAACTTCTGAGCCCCCTTCTGGAGGTTCAGTATGGGGCACTTTGCTGCCCCCTCCCACCCTCCAATCTTGTTCAGTGGGCCCACATGGAAAATCAGCCCCCCTAAAACCTCCAGCCTCACTCTCTCACCTAAATCTACCCCAGCCAATCAGAGCAATGCTTGGACCACCATTGGCACCCAAGCAGCCACCCATTCACCCAATCCCACCCACCCAAATTTGAATGCCACTATTCCAGTGAACCAAAATCCATGGGATTTATTGGCTGAGACTGATGAATCAGGTAATGTCCTCATTAGTAAGCATACAGGTCAACCTCTCTGCCAATTCAATTATGGTTGGGCAGAATTTTTTCTTTCTGACTTTGATGAAACCCCTACCCCTCACCATTTTGCTCCTCTGCCCAATACAGCCCCCTTCCAAAGTGACCACAAGCTTGCCTTAGCTGTGGTGGCCTCTCCTCAGTACCCAAAACTATGCACCACGGTGGCCCAGTCAGTGGCTTAGCTCCAGCATGGCCTGCCCACCCTCTTCTTCCCCCCCAACTTCTCTGAATCTCCTTTCAGTGACATCTCAAAACTATTTGATGATGCTGAAGTTACTATTATGAATGTTGCAATGCTTGCTTTATTTAACCCCTCAGCCAAAATCACCCACCACTGTATCTCCCTTTTCACCCAGCTTCCTGAAGCCCACAAAGAAGCAGAAATTCTCCTTGCAGCTTTTGTTGAATCACTCTCCCATCATTATCTTGATGAGGAAGTGGAAAACTCTTACTATGCTGACCTCCACCCCCACTATGCAGATGCCCCAACACCCTGGCTCTCTGCTCTGATCCAGTACTGTAACCAACATCCCATGATTGAGGCAGGTCTTTCTGAAAACCAACCCCCTGACCCCTCCTCACCCTCTGCCATGGTGGGTTAGCAGTTTCTGCTTCCCACTTGGTTAATAGTTTTATTTTGTCATTTTGGGTGTTGTGATTCAGTACTGTCCATCCCCTGGTCAGCGTACCTTGAATAAATTGATTCATATATGATAAACTTTCAGATATCTATATATTACCTCATTTTATTTATTTGGTTAATTTAATTGGTCAATCTATAGTAAATTTACTGATCACCATCTTCAATAATTTATTTTAGATCTAGTTGATTTAATTGGTTAAACTTTAATAAATTTACTTATTGTCATCTATAATAATTCATTTTAGATCTGGTTGATTTTATTGATCAACCTATGAAAAAACAATCTACACCCATAATCATTTAAGCTCGTCACGCTATGATCTCATACTTTGAACTTACCCCCAGCCATAGGACATATATCATGTCAAAAACACCCTACCTCAATTTAGCTAACTTATCTATTGATATCTATTCTAATTAGGAAGAGAAAACAAATGATATCTATTATAAAAGATACAGGAATAGGCATAATCCATTTCAAGTGAAAATCTGGATCTACTCTAGGGTAAGTTGAGATCGCCATCTCTAATTTATAGTTAACCTAAAAGGGTAATAAAAATTGCGAGTGGGATTTGGCGTATACGGTTGAATCAGAAACTCAGCTAGAATCCAAATTCAACCCTTTTTTGCAACTGTAGGATCAATTATTGAAGTATCAAAAGTGGATTAATAAATTAAAGTGTTAAGGGATACGGATTTTTATTGGTAACATCGGAGGGCTACACTAGGTCTCTTGGATCGGGTATTGAGATTAAAGGATTCAATAGTGGATCAATCTAATTTTTAAATGAGGATTGTTTTTAGGCGCAACGTTTGGTATTGTAGATATGTAGTTTATGGAGTGAATCAATAGATTGATCCAACTAAAGTTTAGTCACATAATATTTTAGCTTTGATGGAGTGAAACCAGTATACCCAGAATCAAATCAACGCAAGCTGGAAGCTTCAGTTAAACCTCGAATTGTCAGCGAGTGAGAAGGCATCATGGAAATAAAAGCGTATAGTCAACCGAGGAGTATATATACAAGGTTAGTAATAAGTGAAATAAAGGATGTTTAATAGAGTACTAAGCCGTCTATTGAGTGGGCTGTTTGGTGGACCAGCCGAGTATGGCATGATTGAGGATCAGGAGGAGATTGATGCCCTCACGAGCAACATGTCACTGGTATCAGATATAATGTTGAGCGAGGTGCTCCAAGGGCCCGAGATGGTGGAAAACATTATCGAGTGGGTGGGATACGAAGAGGGTGAAGGCTGGGTTGGCACCAAGGAAGAGTGGCCAGTGATTGGGATGGGCCACACTGCAAACATCTACGGCTTCAACATCAACACGGCGCGCTTCCGCGACAACTGCGCCACCCGAGTTCAAATCGAGGCGTGCCTCCAAAACGAAGCCGGAAACGAGGTTTGGAGGAAGCTCTTGGACACGCAATCTATTCGTCCCATGAGCAGCAACTTCTTTGCCTACAAGCGAGGGCGCTTACTCCCCTATTCCAAACTGCGCTTGAACGTTGTTGGGGGCATCTCGCTCTTGAAGGTATATGGGCGTGTGTTGCCACCCAAACCAATCGATTACTCTAATGACCCCATCAACCTGTCTGCAATCGAAAATGGCGGCAGAGTGATTGACAGCAGTGACAACTTGGCCCACCCCGAGCGTCTGCTTCTAAGCACCAAGGATGAGGCCCAGCCTTGGATGCCATCCTGCCTTGAGGGTCCTGACTATGTCATCATTGCTCTTGCTGCCCCCGCTTACGTAAAGAAGATGATCCTTGCCTCCCATTCCACCGCCTCTCCTCACGCGGCAAAGATATTTGCATGCAACTCTTCGCAAGGTGCCCTCACCAAAACTACAAAATGGATCCGCATCTCATCCGGTTTGGTGCTCCCCAATCGTAACAACCGATTCGATAATTTCAACCGATCCGACAAGATAACCCACCTTAAACTTGAATTCAGCCCCAAGACCTGCCTCAACCAAATCAAAATCATGGGCTGGTTTATCCATCCCGAGATTCCATTTCCCACTCATCACATTAAAGATGAGATCCTCCTCTCTGACGAATCCGAATCTGAGTTGGATGAGGTTGAGGCGGATGAGACTCCATCTGATGAATCCGGAACTTCCATCAAAACCCCACCGAACGACCCCATCCTCAAACTAGCTCACCCCGAAGATCCCGATATTTTCCCAAAGGCTATCGATGGTTCAAGCTTCACCTTCGCTACCGGCAGCCGTAACAAACGCACCCCGGTCTCAACCGATTTCACCTTCCAGATGGTGCTCCCTCAAATCAAACGGAATCGCTAACAAGTCACGTTCCGATATTTACCAAATAAGCATATTTAACCTTCATTTTCATCCGATATTTAAACATTCACAAAGAGATCCAATGTTTTCAAACTGATGCTACTCTTAAACAATCTGATAAAGATAGCCTACCAACCCTATTTCTTTTATATTAAGCATCATTAACATTCAAAAAGAGTATTATGATTTGAGATACAGATGGTGTATCTGATTTGAACTAATCAAATACTAAATCTGACCCTATTGAGAAATATTTTCAATGTAAACCAATTAGGACCAAACTTGTAACCACCCAGACTCATAGTATAATACAATTAAACCTACCAGAAGCTCAGGGCATAATGGAAGGTACTGTCATTAAGTGTCCTACTCTACAAAAGCATGATGCCCTGGCTAAGAAGAATAGAAAATCAGGAGTGAAAGGTTTAACTAGTACAATAGAGCATCTTTCCAAGGAAGGATCCAAATATCCCATATGGGCACAAAAAAACCTAAGCCTATAATAATTCTTGTCTTTTACCAATAAAGTACATATTTATTATATACCTTATTTTCTGATTTCTTAGGCATCCCTTATCATATTATAATTCTTCTGCATTTATGATAGGGCCCATTGTAAAATCTATCATTTTATATTTGGCTACTAAAAACTATCCCATTATCCTTGCCCTCCCAATGTCACCTCTGATAGAACTTGCTTATTTGTTATAGTAAATCTATGGACCTTTGGCACACTTCAAACAAATATTTAACTAACCTGATATAACCCAAACTTTTTGGGTGCTTCCTATAAGGCCCTTTTGTGCTTCCTGATAAAATCATAATTTATAATAGATAAGGACTGCACTGAATTAAAAATTTCATTTAATAGAAATATCAGTGTAAACCAAAACTCTCTTTCTGCTCAGTGTAACTTTTTGAGCAAATTATACAGAAAAACATAAATCTCAATTGCTCATCATAGTTTTTCTCTGATGTCCTCAGATTCCCTGCTGGCTGCCCCAGTGTGGGGCAGTGGCAAAACTCCCCCACCATTTTCTGTCTGACAGGTAAATGCACTCAGACTGGCTTGCCCAGTCATACCAAACCCCTGGGATAATTTGTTCCTCCCAAGGATCTTGATGCCCACCTTGCTCAAACTCAAGTGGTGCCCTGTTGCCCCCTGGTACTCCCCCAGAGCAACATGTATTTCAGCCTTAGGGTCAACTATGAAAACTTTTCCCCTACCATGACCAAGCCACTATCTAAATGGCTCAAGTGGTGATGCATCCTGCCAGTTTTAATGACTTCCACCCCTACAAGGGGTATTTTGATCTCAGCTTTAAATGTGAAGCTAATGCCACCACTGCAGCAACTGTGCCCCTGGTTTTCCAGGATACCCCTCTCCCCATAATTTGGACCTGGCTCCCAGTGGATACCACTTTGTTGGTTCAGTTTGCTGGTTTTCTCACCCACCTTCCCTTGAGGTGCTCCACCAGGAGCTGATAGAAGGTTTGGCAGCCTATGGCTCCAACCCCATCTTGCAATTTGTGGTCCCAAATGGGGCCACACTCCTCGCTGGTCCTTGGGCATATGCCACAACCAGCCCTAAATCAAATAAAATTTCCTTGTCAATTTCCCCTTGCACTGTCATCCCCTCTTCCCCTGACCATCCATTCTGGGCCTGCATCAAGGGTGGAAAGATGATCTGTCCATCCTGTTTTTAGTTGGACCCCTCATAACGCAAGTGCCCATCCCTAGCTGCTTCTAATAGCTCTGGTTTTTATTCACCAGCTTTCAATCTGCCACCCACCCCAAACCAGCTTCATTATGGGGTATGATCCTAACTCCCCTCCCCCAAAGCCTGTTGCTGCAGCTGCACCAACAGCCACCAATCAGCCTCCTCTTTGCCCCAGTGCCACAAATGCTCCATCCAATCAAGCACAGGATTAGACCCCAGTTTGATCCCATGCATCCTCCAACAAATTAAAACCTCAGGAATATTCTGAATCCCCAATTCAATTTGCCCAAAATCCTTGAGATCTATTGTCTGAAATTGATGAGTCCATGAATATAATTGAAGACTGCTATATACAAATCAAGCAGTTTGTGTTTATTGGCTATGATGGTGAGATACCCCCTCATATATATGACCCCAGCAAAATGCCAAAACGTTCTGCGGTGACCACCAGCTGGCTGTTGAAGCAATGGTTAATCCAGATTGTCATCCTCTCCACAAAGCTGCCACCAAATCAGTGGTGATGCTTGCAGGAGGAATACCTCCTCCCATTATTCCCTCCAAAGCCAATAAGGTTCAAAAAATATGTTGATTGAAGCTCACAAAGCTGCCAACGACGCCATTCAGCACATGGCCGTGTTAACACGGAATCTCAAATCAAAAATTACCCACACCAATATTGCCACATTTGTAAAGCTACCTGACGCATGCACAAAAGCTGAAGCAGCTTTGGCCAAATACATCGGAACACTTACATATAACTGCTGTATTCTTACCACCCCAATCATCAGAAGTTTATCTCCACATCCTGCTGATGCCCCTAACGCCCCTGCTCTCCGCCATAGCCTATGTCCTGCTTTGGGATGAAGTAGAGGCCAAGGATGAGCTCCCTGATCCTCCCTCCCCTTCTGCCATGATGGGATAAGCGGTTTCTGCTGTCCCACCTGGTTGGTTATGTTTTCATTATGTGTGCCGCCCGCTCATTTTTATGCAGTTTATTCATTTTATTCAGTGAGGTTTATTTTAGGTTTTAAGTTTATTAATGTCCGTCCTCTGGTCAGCTTACCTCAGTTATATATATAAAATCAGTGTAAATCAATATTTGGTTTAATGGCTATCAAATATGGATTCTTCTGCCCCAAACATTATTGAGTTCTATGCTATCACAATTGTAATATCACATGATATGGCATTCACAACTTTATATTAATGTTTGGTTTTATAAAAGGGCATGACTCATAATAGAACCTTTTTTGGAGATTGTTAAAGCTTTACCTTTAAATTTTGAAAGTTGGACCTATTTATTACATTACTTTAATAGCTTACAAATAGAATATATTCAATCTGATGGCATCTGTAAGGATGCAGGGAGCCCAAGTTAGCTCTAGTTACACACTGGTGGGCTCTGATCAGCTACCAGACAAACTAAGCAACTGATGTGAGTGTGGCTTAAGTTCTCTAGTTGACAAAGGAAATGCCATCTTTGCAGATGCACCAGAATGGCCTCAGCGGGCTCCATGGTGCTCAAAAAAGATAAAGATGGCAAATGGGAAATGGTGGGAGGGGAATTTTATTAAAATCAAACAACCTTTTAAGAACAAAATAAGCTAGTACCCTCACTAGTAAGAGCACTGGCTGTTAGGATGGCTATGTGCCAAGAGAAAAATGGCCTCTGGATGCTGCTGCCTTAGCAGCCACCACAGTAGACACAGACTACTCAGCTTTACACCATCGGAATTATGAGGAGAAGATTGGAGAGTAGTTCTTGTCATTGGGGCGTTTTGGCTTCCAACAGTAAGGGTTATACTAGCGCCTAGGAGTTTCTCTATCAATGAGGTCAGTAAACATGACCCTTGGGTGCTAACCACTTTCTGAAAGCACAAAACTTATAGATCTCTATTATAAATGTTGGCAAATTAAATGACAAAACAGAACTTTTAGAGATATGGGTTTTATTGGAATTGATAAAAACAATAACCCAACACCCTACCTAAGGTAGGATGCTGGGTGTTAAACTAAACTGAGAGGAGGGAGCTTCAAAGCTAACTTGTGGCAGTGAGATTGATTTCCAGTCTTAGTTCTTAATTATCAGTTTCAAACCCCAATTTTACCTTAACAGTATCAGCCAAAACTGTCAGGGAAAAATCTGACATTAGTGAGATTTCTGAGATTACATATATTATCTGTCAGATCAATAAGATATGTGTTAAATTTAGGTCAATTAGATGCATACCAAGCTTAATTTTTAATAAGGTTTATCTAATTAATCACTTAGCTTACTTTTTTGTGATAATATTGAGTCAATTAATCGAAAAAAACATATTTTCAATGAGACTGAGATGGTTTCACCTTTTAGAATCATATTCAAGGAAAAATTCCAGAAGCTCATAAGAAGGATAGTACTATGTATAAAAATCAATTAATCTTATTAAAGTCTAGGAAGCTGGATAACATATATAACTAAGGCATTCAAATGGTTAATCTTTGCAGTCAATAAATTATTCTATATTATGCAACTACTATTAAAGTTATATTAAAGTGTTACAATCCCAGCCAAACACCTCAAACTTCAAGAAACTCACTTCCACCTTTCCTCTCCTAAAATCATATCTGTGGGCAACTTTCATACCAATATATCCACCATTTTCTTATAATTGGACGCATCTAGCATCCTGGTAATACTAGATCCAAACACTTGATTATGATAGCTCATGGTTAGCTACACCCTCCAGTACAGCAGTACACTAGTCTCTGGCAATCTGACCACCCGAATTCATAATGAATTTTCACTGCGTTTTAATTATTGGAAGCTTTAAATTGCCTTTTTAATAAGGAGTTACAAATTGCTGGTGCGGATCTTTTCCCCAGTAAAGCAATATAAAACAACTTATAATGGAGCAGTAGGACCCATTCAAATTCAGACAGTGAGTTGGCCAACCAACTACACACCTATAACTTACCCTACAATTCCCTTGCAAAAGAAATCATCTTTAGCTGAAGTTAAAGAAGGCCTTATGTTGTTGTGCATAAATCAAAGCTTATCCTTAGACCTATTCAGATGATGCATGGAAACATTGGAATTGGGTTCAAAACTCACTGGTGATGCGCTGAGTTAGTTTATAAGTACACTAGAAGAGAATGAGAAAGTGTGCATCAACTATGAGGAATTTAGTCTCAACTTTTAGCAGCTGCAACCCACACTAATACCAGATTAAAGGAAAGGATAGCCTCAATGAATTTTCAGCAAGAAGGGAATAATGTTGAGGTATACATAAAGATGTTCCTGGATATCTTCCAGAAGACAGGGCTAGATGAAAAATGGGAGAACTTTACTTCAGACAGGGGTTAGAAAATTGCTAGCAGATTTAATCAGACATCACCCCACCACGATATCATTAAAATAGTTATTAATATTACACAGAGTCTAACGGTGGGTGCTGGAAGATCAGAAGAATGCTGTATTCAAGATAATTACAAGAAAAGAAACCACCAAACTATTGTTTCCTCATTAAAGAATAATACACAGTCTTATCCATTTTAAATTTTATTTGAGGTGGGCCAACCTGGGGATGATACTGCACTGATAAGGGAAAATGAATGCATGGAAAATGAGGATAAAACCTGGAAACCCTCCATGTGTGGCATATGATAGGCCAGGAACTCCATGGACCGCCTTTGCTACTCATTATCTTGGTTTGGGGCAATGGTGCGCAATGCTAACACAGTCATAATCATCCCCTATCCAAAATTCACTATTAGGATCAAACTTGTGGAGGCAGTGTCTAGAGGGTCTGTCTTGAATTTATATGACTGGATGACAAGCCACAATTTGACCAACGGATCATTGGAGGAATTTCACCAAAGATTCAATGGGCAGAATCCAATGAGGATGTTTCAGAGCTACAAGTATTCAATTGCCTCAGAATGAGGTGATATTGGGTTATAATGGGTCATTATCAGATTGACTTCAAGGTAGAGTGATAAGGCGATGTTGACATTTACCAAAGATAATTTAGATTGCCTCAAATCAGGGCAATAAGTAGTTGAAGAACAACAAGCTGAAACCAATGAGAATATGGTGGAATAAATAAACTAAGCAAAAGAGTCAGTATTAACTGAGGTTGCTGAGATATCAGTGAGACAAGAGGATTGAGAAGGGGGAAAGTTTTTAGAGTTGAGAAAAAAGGAAGTAAGAGGGAGTGGACTAGAAGAGTTCCGCCAAGATTATTAGATTAAAATAAAGAAGAGTTGTTGGAGAAATTGCTCCCTTTTTATTATAGTTGTTTGCTTATAAGTGTTCTGAGGAACTGACAATCTTCATATTTTCCATTCTAATCGCTCAGTGGGTGTAACTGTCAGAATTTGAGATAATAATTGAATAAAATTCCCCCTCTGAATCAGGGCATGCTGAATCAGTCATTGAACCTAATTGAGCTAAATCAAGTTTAGGATCCTCCTTCCCTATTTCTGAGTCATGTGTGGCAGCGTTTCCACCTATTTGGTCAGGTGAGCATCACCATCCATTGAGGATGCCCACGAGGAGGCCATTCCAGAAAATCAGTAGAGATCCTGAACGGATGAGGCCCTGACAATCCCAAAGGCACCAAGTCCCAACACACCCTATAAATATCAAATCCTTCTAAGCCTAATAAAAATATTGAAAACCTTATCCAGCTTTCCGCTTCTTTCTTGACCTCTTTCTGAAAATTAGCAGCTTTGAGCTACCTTCAAGCCTTGGCGCCAGTCTAGAGAACTGTAGCGCTGACAAGAGTGGTGCTCACTATAGGGGGCTCCGAGATGTCCCAGGTGAAAATGTCCATCACAATGGAAAATACTAGAATCCTAGAAGACCAAACTGCTGGTCAGTCAAGAAGCGTTGCCCAATGGGTTAGTACCTTGCAGCATGAAATACTGGCCACTCAAGCCAGAACATTAGAATTTTGAGCTGCTTTCCAGTTCACCCTGCCTTCTATTGATGGAAGTCAGTACCAACTTCAATACGAAAACCTTAATGAGGTAATCCCACAACTAATAAATAGCATCTACTCTGCAGGTGCCCGCACTAGTCATTCCAGCACCTCCGCCGTTCCCTCTACCATGTGGGACCTTTATGACTTGGCCCAGCTGCCACCAGCAGAACTCACATTGGACCCCAAATGTTACCTCCGCCATTTTATTCACCCCGCCATCCATCACCTACTCCAACTGGTTGGGTTACACCATCAAGAAGTCGCACACCAACTGGGGCTCTCCCAGGCCCTACACACCCATCTCATCCATTTATATAACGCAGCCTCCTCCTTTGTTCACAACAACCATGAGGCCATAATTGATAATTGATGACTGATTAATGAATTTTGAGACCAGGTAATGGTGTTAGATCACGGGATCTCTGGGTATCTTGAAGATGAACTGCGTCAAAACGTCCAACACCTCAAAACAACTTGAAATTGACACCTCCTCCAAGTTGAGGATCTGGTAGGGACCCTACAACAACACTATCAAGAGCTGGCTCCCCCGACTACCCATCTAGAGGTGAAGGTCCCAAAGGGCCTTGGGGCCTGAAGGCTCCATGGGGCGTGAGGGGCCTAAAGGGCCAGAAGGTCCCTGAGGACCCCTGGTGGAAAGATATGATGACAGCCTTGGCTGTTTTATGTGAAAAAATTTGGAACGTAGCCAAAGGATGTAGACTCCAAATGGATGGAGTCCCACTAGACCTTAGGGTCTCCCTAGATGCCCTGTTGGAAAAAATGGGCAACTTGATTATTTTTGCCAAGCTCACCAATGCCCACATCTCTTGGCTGGAGCAAACTTGTCAAGGGTTCAGGACCTGCCTGACCACCCTCAAGGACCAGTCTCACCTCCATCAGGCTGACATACAATCTTTAAAAGAGCAAATTGTAGACAAGGTTTCCGTTTCCTCCCTCAATCAAAATTGGAACAATGTCCAGGAGGAACTTGAAGGCCTATGACGCCGGCTAGACCAACAGGGCCCCTGCAACTATGTGGAAACTGAAATTTTGGAGCCAACACCTATCCCTGGTGTTAAAACCCTCTCCGCTCCTCTGATAACTAACTTTAAACCTAGTTTTAAAGAAAGGTTTATTCCCGGCCAAGAGAGCATTGCATTCTTCCTGTACACTTACAAAAGCTCCATAGAGGAGGCCACCAATTGGCAGAGGGTAAAACATATCCACTCCTTCCTGGATAGCATGGCCTGAGAGATCATGACCCCTCATTTGAAGGAGTGCACAACTTGGGATCAGGTCCGCATGGCTTTAATCCAAGAGTTCAGTAGCAACCAAACCTTAGCCAACCAAAAACAGGCCTTCATGGGTATCCAATTAAACAAAGGAGAAAGCCCCACAGAGTTTACCTGCCGCTTTTATGCCCAAGCTTAACCCTTGGTCACCACAAATTGTATCATCCTGGATGACGCTAATACCGCTGTCATTTCTGCGTTGGGGTCCTACCCTGAGGTCCAGATTCATATGATTGGCCAGAAGAATTGGTTTACCTGAATCTAAGAAATTAAGGAGGCCCTTAATGAGATTCCTATGTCAACTTTACACTTTAAGGCTACCTCCGCTGGCCCCTCTAACCATCCTAGAGTCCATGTGGTCAAAAACCAGAAAAATCCTTGATCCAGATGTACTTACTGTAACAGTTTCAGACACAGCACCAAGAACTGCTGGAAATGACTTGCTGAGGAGGTGGGAAAAGGGCATTCAGCATGGAAAATGAGGCACTTCGTGCTGATGACCCCACCCAGCCTCAAGAATCCTCCGCATCCATAAATGAACCAGGAGCTACATCATTGGGAGAAGGAGTTTTGGTATCTAATGATAATAAAGAAATTGATACTGCTTACTCTTCTTCTGATGACACTCCCATGTTCCTCACTCTGCCGCCCCATTTTGGAAGCCTGGTCACCCAGGTTGCAGTTTGAGTTCATAAGATGCCGGTCCATGCCATAGTCAGTAGTGGCTCCCCATAAATGTCATAACCTCCAAGTTGATGAAATGCATCAAGATCGCTCCTGATATGCCGCACTATATGGAGTATGGCATGGCTGGCCCCCAGTGCACCCGATCAATTGGGGCTTATTCCTCTCTACTGATAAGATTTGGGAAGCTTGCTTTAGATACACCCGCTGTTGCTTTGGACAACCCTAGCTATGATTTGCTCCTCAGGACTCAATTCGTTCAAGACTATTTGGCAGTGCTCCATTATAACAGCGGCTTTCTATCCTTAAATTGGTCACCATATCCCGCTTATTTTTGAGACCCCCATGACTCCAAAACTAAAGTTAAAGCCTGGGCTTGTCTGCTAGAGAGTGAAAGCCAAATCAATCAGCTCAAATATCATATTAGGGGTTCCCAAGTCCAACTGCCCCCTCCTGCTGTTGATGGGCAAGAAGGTATGCCAATTTACTTACCTAAGGCAACTACCATTCCCCCAAAATCCCAGGTCATCGCTGATACCTGGGTCCATGTCAACATTCCCTTGGGGTACATGTTAGAAGTCCAAGGCCTAGACAACCTGTCCCCAAAGGAGGTGCTGACCTGTCCGGGGGTACTAGATCCAGCCTTCACCAGATCTATGTCAGTGCTGTTGTCCAACCTTACTGATAAACCCAAAATAGTAGGTCCAAACAGCCCCGCCGCCTATGTCCACTTGCTACCGGTGAAGGCTATCACTAACATCCAAATCTTTGGGGACTTAAGAGACTTTGTCTTGGAAGCTCCACCCTCGGTTAGTCTGGTTGATACTAATATCAGTAAAGACCTCTTGGATGACCAACAGCAAAAGGTCCTAGCGTTGTTGGAAGAATATTTGGACCTATTCTTGACCTCGACCTATGATTTTGGAAGAATGAACGGGGTCCTTCATCATGTAGAAACTGGGGACGCTCCTCCCTTCCAGTCCTGACCTAACCAAAAGAGCAAGGTCAAGGAGGCCCAGGTGACCGTTGAGCTAAAACAACTACTCAATGCTGGACTCCTGGTGCCCTCGTGCAGCCCTTGGGCCTCTCCTCTTCTGCTGGTTCAGAAGAAGGATGGCAGCCATTGGGTGGTGATGTACTATTGGTGACTTAACTCCATCACTAAAAAGGACAGTTATCCTTTACCTCGAATTGACAATTCCCTCCAACTGCTCGCCAGATCCAAATACTTTTCCGCCATGGACCTTGCCAGCGGATATTGGCAGATTGAGCTCGCCTCTGAGGACTGGGCTAAGTTTGTGCTCATAGCCAATGAGGGACTATTTGAGACCACCAGGATGCCACAAGGACTTTGTAACGCCCCGGCCACTTTCCAATGTGGCATGGATGGGATTCTGGGGGATTTGAAGCTTTCCTGCATCCTTGTTTATCTAGATGACATTACTGTTTTCTCTCAAACCTTTAATGGGCACCTCAAGCATCTATGGGAAGTCTTCATCAACTACAAAGGGAGTCCATAAAGCTAAAACCCTCAAAGTGCTCCTTCTTTCAGTCCAAATTGGAATTTCTGGAGCAAAAGGTCTCTAAGGACGGCATCTGACCTATACAGGACAAAATCGCCGCCATAGAGAAGATGTCACGCCCTAAAGCTTAAGGGATATCCAGGTATTCCTTAGCATGGTGGGCTATTACCAGCAGTTTATTTCCCTGTTTGCCAACCTCGCTGAACTGCTGTTTTATCTCCTACAGAAAAATGTGCCGTTTGAGTGGTGGCCTGAACAAGAACAGACTTTTAATGCCTTGAGAACCGCTCTTTGTACTAAACCCGTTCTAGTTCACCCTCACTTTGACCAACCCTTCCTGTTGTTCACAGATGCAAATGACATTGCCATCAGGGCTATCCTGGCCCAACATGATGAAAACCAGGTCGACCACCCCATAGCCTACTTTAGTAAGTCATTAAATAAAGCTGAGAGGAACTACAGCGTCACTGAGAGGGAATGTCTAGCCATCCTACTGGCCATCAAAAAATTTTGGCCTTACCTCTACAGTACCCACTTTACTATTATTATAGACCACTCCTCGCTCCAGTGGCTTCAACAAATGAAGGATCCTGATGGTCAGCTATCCAGATGGGCTCTATGACTGCAAAGCTACGATTTCACCAACATCCACCGCGCAGGAACTATCCACTAGAATGCTGACAGCCTCTCCAGGATGCTGGTGTTAGCAGCGTTGACCCCCAAGGAGGACTGGCTATATGATCTAATAGGCTGACCTGACCAGTGGAAGTTGGAAACCCTGGAGGTCCAAGCTGAACTATGAAGGATGACTTGTGATACACAAATTAAGGATGGGCTGCTTTACAAGAAGGTCAACAAGAAGTGGATCCCTTATATCCGCCCCTCCTCCAGAACTAATGTTATACTAGAAGGCAATTCCACCATGGGACATGGGGCTGTCAAAAATACTCATGAGTGGTTGAAATCAAGATGCTACTGGGACCACATGATAGAGACTATTCAGGAGGTCCTGGAAGCATGCATGGCTTGCCAATCGCAAGACTGAACCAACCCCCGATTCCAATATATGGTGGTTGCCCTGACTGGTCCCTTCAATGTGGTAAGCATTGATGTGATGGGCCCCCTTCCCACTGGGCTGCATGACCATAAATATATTATCCTAGCTGTGGATCATCTAACCAAGTGGGTTGAAGCGATTTCAGTCCTGGCTGCTACTGCCAAAGCCACTGCCCTTTTCCTCATTTGATCCATTTACACCCAAAATGGGTGCCCCCAAACCTTACTTTTGGACAATGGACTAAACTTCACCTCCCAGGTAGTACAAGAACTTACCTCACTATTTGGCACTACCCAGAGTTTCGCTGCACCTTACCACCCCTCCACTAATGGAGTGGTCAAATGGGCTAACACAACTCTTATTTCCATTCTTCAAAAAATTAGCTGCCTCAGACCCTGCTCATTGGAACCATTATCTACCCAGCGCCTTGCTTGCCTACCGAGTAAGCTATCACTGAGTTATCAAGATGTCCCCATTTGAAGCCCTATATGGGCGGGCACCTCAGCTGCCAAGTAGCATCCAGCCGGTGCTCGAGACCTCCACCCCTGAGAGCTCCAAATTTACTATGAGGGCTCTAGCCAATGAAATTGTCCAGCTCCAAGCCCAAGCCACTCAAGGCATTATCACCACCACTGGAAGAGAGACATCCTGATCAAATCTCGGATGACCCTCCTTACCAGATTTTAATTAGGTGACCTCATTCTCTTTTATCACCATTGACCTGGAGGCCAACAGAACAAGCTAGACATACTTTGGTCTGGACCCTATAAAATTATTCATATGGTGAAGTCTGAGTACTCCATTGCTAATGTCAACCAAGGGACCGTGGTAAATCAGGTGCATGGTCAGTTCCTGTAGCTGTATTCCCCCCTCCGACAGGATCTCGAGGGGGGCATTGTCAGAATATGATATAATAATTGAATCAAATTACTCCCTTCTGAATCAGGCCAAGCCAAATCAGTCATCAAACCTAACTGAGCTAAATCAATTTCAGGATCCTCCTCCCCTATTCCTGAGTCACGTGGGGCGGCATTTCCACCCATTTGGTCAGATGAGCATCACCATCCATTGAGGATGCCCACGAGGAGGCCATTCTGGAAGATCAGTAAAGATCCTGAACAGATGAGGCCCCAATGATCCTGAAGGCACCAAGTCCCAACACACCCTATAAATATCAAATCCTTATAAGCCTATTATAATATCAAATAACTTACCCAGCTTTCCACTTCCTTCTCAACCTCTTTCTGCAGATTAGCAGCTTTGAGCCACCTTTGGACCTTGGCGCCAGTCTATAGAACTGTAGCGCTGCAGTAACCCTGTGCAAAAAACCCTTTGGTGGATATATAGGGTATTGCTGAAATTACAACTGTAGTGCTCACTACAGAGGGCCCATTGTTCAATTACAACATGATGAAAACTCAGTTGCCAGCTTTTTCACATCCATGTTGCTTTGATAAGGAATATGCACAACACTCTGGGCCTATTGCATATGAGGAATTGAAACTTACATTGAATACTGTACTCAAAAGACAAAATGAGCTGCTCTAGGAGGTTTGCGGTAATAAGCTGCCACCATTTGATTGTAAAGTAAATATTCATAGGTTCTTTATGCGATTTAAGTTTGCAACTGAAGGAACCTCAGACTGGCGGAGGGCGTAACTGTTGATCTCCACCTTGGATGTCAGGAGTGCTGATCAAGTCATATGTTAACTTTCAGGCAGTTATGTTACATACCAAGAAGTCAAGGAGATGGTGCTGCAGTTGTTTGGCGGAACTGCAAAGATGTTGCAGTGGAAGGCTGAGTTCTTGACCATCAGGTTTCAGCAAAATGAGACCCTCACTGCATTTGCTGAGTGATCTATAGAAGAAGCTCACATGTTGATTGGGGCAGGGATTTTATCTGAAGTCGATGTGTGCACTGCAATGTCCTCTGCAGTGAAGCCATATCCTGAGCTTTATAATGTCATGGCCCGGTGCTGGAGGATTATGTACCTCTTCTTAAACTTGTTCAGTTTGTACGTCACTTAGCTGTAACTTTCCCTTCACCTAATATTGAGCTATTCACACTGTCACCGTTGTCAACCATAATCATGTGGGGGGAATCAATTGGTCGTTGCAGGTTCTTCCAGGTTACTCACTGCAGTCCAACGTCCTCTCCATAACTGCCGATTGACAACTGGCCAAATACTGTTTCAGCCCTAAATACGCTGATCAGCAGCAGGCGTTCTACCAATGTGGGTCTGCTATGCTGATCATCTTCAGGTCAACCTTCCACGTGGGCCAACTTATATTAAGCACAGACGCAGGCCCTATGGGGTAAGTTGTTTTAATTGCAGTCACCCTGGGCACATGGAATGATGGTGCCCCAATTGATGGATCCCTTACATACAAAAGGATCAATTTTATCAGGTAAAAGTCAGAGTGGAGTAGAGACGGGACTCTCTACCTCTGCTTTCCTAAATTTAAACGTCCCACCTGAATCTACTGTATTAATTGCAGAAGAAGCCTCCAAGTATGACGATACATTCCTCTATTAACAGCTTGTTGGGGCAGTAGATGTGTTGAATCAAGTACAAGCCAAAGAAATGGCAGAGAAAAGGATCTTTGGAGTGACTGAAGACTTATGCTTGTCAGATGTTTAGCCAAAGTCTGTCAGACCAACTGGAACATTTTCAGATGCGTTGTCCCTGAGAGGAGTAGATTTTGCCCTTACAGTGGACGCATTTGTACAGGGTAGCCTAAAGTTGGTGTGGGTATTATGAGTTTCCTAAGAAAACATGAATCACTGAACGTACACATAGTAGATAGCCAGCATTCATCTTACTTGGAGTGCACTTACTGTGACATTATGGTAGCCAAAACCAAAGTATGAGCTATAATTGATATGGGCACTCCTGTTAACATTGTCTCCACTAAGTTGGTGGCGAAGTTGACTTCAAAACCTGATATAGACCACTGGATGGTGTATGGGACCACTGGAGCAGAAACCACGGTCTCTAAGGGAGCATACAGCGTGCTTCCCTTGCAGTTTGGATCCGTTGTTGTTGTGGCTCCAGCATTAGTATTACCAAATAGCAACTATGATCTGTTGATTGGGACTGCCTTTATGTGATACTATGGGGCTGTTGTTGACATGATGGAAGAGACCCTCACTATTTTGGGACAGCGAATCCCAATTTATTTTACCTCTAGCGGAGTGCCAAAGGGCTCAGTGCATATGGGACAAATCAACCTTGCCTATAGTGATGTGGTGATTCCAGTGCGCTATCATCAATTAAAAGGGAAAACTTAGGCCCTTCCTCAAAAGTTGTATGAATATTAAGGGCGACCGCTTAGAGCTTCTGGAGCTATATCCATTCCCTCTGGACATCAAGTAATAGTAGACACTGAGTTAGAGGTGGAAGTGCCAGCTGGTCTCTATAGGGAGATCATTATGCCTTATTAGCAATTGCGGCTTGAGCCCCACATGGCTCCAGTTTATACTTCCGGGCCATGGGGAGATTAAGGTATTGTAAGCAAATCTTCAGCATGTGCCAATTTGAATCCGCCATCATCATATTATAGCGTATCTACATTTGAACCCGGTTGGGGAGGTCAACCAGGTTCACAAGTTTGGGTCTCTTGATGAATTTGGTCTGCCCATCTAACTGCTCTGGTGTAATGGCAGTTGTACGGTGGGAGAATTTAATGGGATTATTGGAAGACCAGAAGGATCAGGTGAAAGCTTTATTTTAAAAATACAAGGATATCTTTGCTGTTGATGATCATGATTTAGGGTGCGCTTGGGGGTTGTTCATCAGCTGGACACTGGGGATCATCCCCCATCAGGTCTCAGCTAATCCGCCAATCAAGGGCAGCTGAAGAAGTCGTCACTGAGGAGATTGATAAGCTGCTAGAGCAGGGTTGCTAAAAACCATCTAAGAGTCCATGGGCTTTTCCTGTTCTGATTGTAAAAAAGGACAGTAATAACCGCATAGTAATTGACTACTGGAAGCTCAATAGTATCACCAAAAAAGACTCATACCCTCTGCCATGGATTAATGATGCTCTGTATTGGTTAGGTGGAGCTAGCTATTTCTCAGCAATGGATTTGATATCTGGTTATTGGCAAATTGAGTTGCCCATGGCAGAACAAGAAAAATGCGCTGTAATCACATCCAAAGGGCTTTTTCAACCAACTTATACGCTGCAAAGGCTATGTAATGCCCCAGCTATGTTCCAATGAGCAATGGACACCATTCTGAGCGATCTGAAGCTGTCATGTGTACTTTTATATCTTGATGATATTAACATCTTCTCTCGCACATTCACTGAGCACCTTACCCATTTGGAAGAGGTATTTCGCCGACTGGCTGAGGCAAATATTAAGATCAAGCCCCGGAAATGCCACTTCTTCAAGGATCAGCTGGAGCACCTTGGTTTTATGGTGGATGCTACTGGGCTGAGACCCCAACCAGACAAGGTGGAGGCTATCCAGAAGATGACTAAGCCAGCTAGTAAGTAGGACACTCAGGTGTTTTTGGGGATGGCGGGTTATTACTGACGCTTCATACTTAATTTCAGTTGCATTGGAGGTCCACTGTTTGAGCTACTAAAGAAGGATGCCATGTTCAAATGGAAAGAATGATGCCAATGCGCCTTTGATACATTTCAAACTGCACTAATTAGTGCACCCATGTTGTGCTACCCTAATTTCGAAAAGGAATTTATAGTGCAGATGGATGCGTCACCTTCTGCTGTTGGGGCGGTCCTGTCTCAGAAGGACGATGAGTGGGAGGAGCACCCTGTGGCGTACTGCAGTCATAGCTTCTATGCCATGAACAAAATTGCACCGTAACTGAGCAGGAGTGTTTAGCGGTGATTTATGCATATAAGCAGTTTCAAGTCTACCTTTCACGGAGTGAATTCTAAGGTCATAATGGATCATGCATCATTGCGCTGGTTGCAGAATCTGAGAGAGCCGTAGGGGTGGCTAGCCTGATGGTCTCTTAAGCTGCAGGCTTATGACTTTAAAATCTTCCATCAAACAGGAGCATAAAATACCAAAACGCCAATTGCTTATTAAGATTTCCAAAAATTGCAGTTATGACAGATTTAAGTGACATAATGTATGACAAAATGCTCAGCAGAAAGTACGACGATGAACCGCCTCAATTTATCAAGTTACTAGACGGAATCAGGACCAATACGTTTTAGAAAAACGTGGAATTGCATAAGCGTATAGGGGACACTACTGTGAATATCCCCAGACCTTCCACCAAACCAAATATTATCATGAGCGCACACCAAGCAGTTGGCCATGGTGGAGTCCAAAGGACTCTTGAATTGTTGAGGCCGCAGTATTATTGGGAAAGCATGCAATTTGATGTGCTTGAGACCCTGTCCTGCTGCCATCAGTGCTAGGTGGAGAAGCCATTCCGCCAGAAGGCTTCATACCAGTTGGTAAAACCTCACTTTGCTTAGAATACAGTTTCTATCAATGTCGTGGGACCTCTGCCAATGGGAGATAACTGATCTAAGTATATCCTGATGGCAATTGACCACTTGACAAGGTGGGTTGAGGTGTGGGCCATACAGGATCTGAGGGGCGGTTACTGTGGCTAAGTTTGTAATGAAATGCATCTTTCAGCATCACAGCTGCCTGCAGTTTATTCTTACCAACAATAGCACTAATTTTACCTCTCACATACTTCCCAAGATCAACGAAATGATGGCCATCTGCGGGGTTCTAACAACCTCATATCACCCTTAGTCCAACGGAATGGTTGAACGGGTTAATGGGACCCTGGTGAACATACTACAGAAGTTGGTTACAGATAGGCCCTCCGATTGGAGTACCCTCCTTTCTACTGCGATGTTTGCATACAATATTAGCTACCATTCTGCCACGGTAAAAGCCCCTTCCAATTGTTTTACAGACGGCACCCTGCTCTGCCTGAACTTCTATATGCCTGTGTAGAGGACACCGGCATAATGGAAACACAACGCTATTTGACCGCCCTAACAAATACGCTGATTAAATTATAAACCAAAGTGTACTCATTCAGCTTAGCCAAGAAAATCAAAAACCAGGCTGCTGATCAGGTACGGAAAAGTGGCCTAGCACAGTTCAAAGATGGTGATATGATGCTATTCCACAATCAGCATGGATTTGGGTGGAAGCACAAGCTCACGAATATTTGGATTGTCATTCAAGAAAATAGAAAAATGGGTGTTACTGCTTATACTATAAAGGACCCTGCAAGCAGTCAGATTATAAATCAAGTGCATGCAAAGTTTCTTTGGCCATACAAGCAGCATTAGAGCCTCTCAAAAAAAGAAAGAAAAGAATAAAACAAAAAGAAAAAAACGATGAAAATGATGATGATTGTACAATACTATCTCATGTGAGTTATAACTACATTTATTTGGGGTTGCTGCTGGTGGTCTTTTGCTTAGCTGACTTCATCTTCCCACCTTTTTTGGCTTCTTGCAGTGTTCCTTTTGTTTTGACCAATGTGACCTTCATTTCTTATTCCACCACTTCGAGGGTGCTGTGGATTCTATGGACCCTTCTGGGGTTGGGGGTGGAGGTGAAGGCTGCCATGGCAAGAGTTTGGGGGCCAACATCTGCTCAGAGGCCACTGCGCTAGTCTGAGGAGGGGAGGCTGGTGCTGTGGGACTAGAAGAGGAAGATGGACTGGGGTTCCAGGGTAACAGGCGAGGTGGTGAGAGCTTGGCTGGTTGATTGAGTCAAAATTGTTCTTGCCCCACTAGGAGCAAAGCCTGCAACCACATATGTTGATAGTTCTGAGTGATCAAAGAGTAAGCAAGCAGAGGGGGTTGGAGTCATAAGGGCTGGCAAGTAAGCAGGTGAGTCCTGGCTCAAGGGTAAAAGGCTGCACCCAGCGCCAGGCAATCTACAAGGAAGTCCTCCATGCTTGGATATGCCATCAGAAAAGGAGCAGTTGCGGTGAGAGCTTCTCACCAGGCCCACTCAAGGGCTGCCCGGTGCAGCTCTATCCCTGATCCTAAAGCGGTTGCAGGATGCAAAATTAAGTTACCTAAGAGCGCCATTATGGGAAGGTACTGGGATGGATCATTAGCGCTGAGGGTGGCAAACACTGCGGTGACCCCAGATCAAAGGCGAGCTAGCCAGTTGTTGCAGAAGTTTACCCCCAGGGACTGGAAGTGGGTAAGAGCATGGGGAAAGGACCCTGACCAGCTAGCTATCACCCACTGCACAAAACATAGCATCCGCTGAACAGACAAAGCTGCAGGATGAGGCTCAGCAGGAGATGGAAGCACTAGATGACTAAAGCCACTTGCCAGGAGCTGGGCTACTATGTTCCCAAAGGGAACGCGCCAGGAAGTCAAATGGCCGACAAATTGAGGAAGGAGCTCTTCCTGGGTTAGAACGGTTGCGAGGTCCACATCAGCCTCATCCTCATCAGATGGGGAAGGAGAAATTGGGGAAGAGGGATGTGGCCTGGGTCGGGCAACTCTGCACCAAGACACATATGGAAGAAGAAATTGAAATTGCAGACCCGTGGCTGTTGGCATGTGATGGTTTGCATGGCATTAAAGGAAGAAAAGGATGTACTGCTTATCATCCAGTCAAGGGGGTAGTGTCATGAATCTATATGACTGGACGACAAGCCACAATTATGACCAACGGATCATTGGAGGAATTCTGCCAAAGATTCAATGGGCAGAATCCGCCAAGGATGTTTCAGAGCTACAAGTATTCAATTGCCTTAGGATGAGGCAATATTAGGTTATAACATTTCATTATTGGATCGCCTTCAAAATAGGGCAATAGGGCAATGTTGACATTTGACAAAAATAATTTAGAATGCCTTAAATCAGTGCGATAAAGAGTTGAAGAAAAACAAGATGAAACCAATGAGAATACGGCAGAATGAATAAACTAAGCAAAAGAGTTGGTACTGACTGAGGTCTCTGAGATATCTGTAAGACAAGAGGATTGAGAAGGGGGGAGGTTTTTAGAGTTGAGAAAAGTTGAAGTAAGAGGGAGCAGACTAGAAGAGATTCCGCTAAGGTATTAGATTAAAATAAAGAAGAGTTGTTGGGGAAATTGCTCCCTTTTTAATATAGTTGTTTGTTTACAAGTGTTCCAAGGAACTGACGATCTTCATGTCATCCTTTATAATTGCTCAGTGGGCATAATCCTGTGCGGAAAACCCTTTGGCGGATATTTAGGGTATTGGCGAAACTATAACAGGGTTCATATTCTACCACTGGGATATCCTCCCCTACAGTCTTATCCATTAATAAGTGTGAACTTGCATGTTGAAAAGAAGCGTTTTAAAACCATAGCTTTTCTGGACAACGGGGCCTCACAGAAATTCATCTCAGTTATTCAGTGTGAATTCTAGGCTTACATACAAAGAAACCCTCAATGAAAGTAACACTAGGAAATGATGAATAGTCTGTAGCTTTCCACTGCTCACGTAAAATTGACTTGAATATTATGTCAAGTCAAATGCAAGTCAAATTTTGGGTTCTGCATAATTCACCCTATCTGTAATTCCTGAGTATCCATGGCGGTCATAGGTTAAACCTAGCACAATTATGGAAAGAATTCTATCACCATTAAGATGAAGGATATACTCATTGAGTGCATTTTAGAAGGAGTTAAAAGTCCTGGGATTTCTGCAACTGTGGTTCAAGGGGGATCTTTGGAGCCTTGCAAAGAGAAGATTCCAGAATACCTGTCAAAATGTTCTTCACTGTTTTGAGAAGAGGAGGCTAGGATACTACCAGCTCATGGACCCTTTGACCATGTAATTGATTTACTAGAAGATAAGCAGCCCATCCATGGACTAATCTACAGTTGCAATCACTGGGAAAAAAGTTGCCCTGTGTGAATACCTGAGTACTTTGCTTAGGAAAGGGTTTATATGGTGTCCCACTCTCCCTGTTCATCCCCCTTATCGTTTGTTAGTAAGAAGAATGGGGGACTATGGCCATGAATTAACTACCAGAAGCTCAATGAGATAACAATTAAGAATTAGTATCCCTTGCCTGATGCTGATCACCTGAGCACCAGTTTTCTGGGTCCACAGTCTTCTATAAAGTTAACTTGAAGGACGCATTCAACCATATTAGATAAAAGAAGGTGATTGGTGGAAAACGGCGTTCAAGATGCAATTTGGGCTATTTGAATATCTGGTGATGCCATTTGGATTGTGCAACGCTCTTAGCACATTCCAACAAATGATTATTACGGTGCTGGGTGGCTACATGGACCAATTCTGTATGGCCTACCTTGATGACATTTTGATTTATAGCAAGGCACCAAAGGAACACTTAATGCACTTAAATTTGTTCTTTAAGAAGCTTGGGAGGTATAACTTGCAGGTGAAGCTAATAAAGTGTGAGTTTGCACAGGAGGAAGTTGAGTTCTTAAGCTATGTTGTAGGCAAAAATGGGTTTACTATGGCGCCAATCAGTGTGGAGGCAATCATATTGTGTCCAACGCCTACCTGCTGGAAAGAGGTCCGCAGTTTCTTAGGATTAGTAAACTTTTGCTTTGATTTTATCAAGGACTTTTCCACCATTGCAGTACCCCTTACCCATCTCACTTCCAATTCTGTGCCTTTCAATTGGAACTCAGCAAAAGAAAATTCTTTTTCTTCACTCAAGATCACCTTTATTTCCGCCCCTGTATTGGCTATGCCTAACTATGAAAAGCCTTTTGTAATTGAAACTGACGCTTCTGGGTTTGACCTTTGTGGGGTTTTATTACAGGAGGTGGATGATAGTAGGCTGCATCCCATAGCCTACTATTCTAAGAACTTCATTACAGTGGAATGTAACTACCCTATATATGACAAAGAGATGTTGGCTATCATTCAGGCATTGAAACACTGGCGTTGGTATATAAGTGGTGCTAAGCACCCTGTGCGGATTATGAGAGACCACAAAAGTCTTTTATATTTCTTCACCCTGAGACAGCTAAACCAGTGGCAAGCCAGATGGGACCTTACTCTGGTGGATTATAATTTGGATATTGGTTACAAATCTGGAAAGAGTAATGTGTTTCCTAATTTCCTGAGCTGTCATCCTGACCTGATACCTGCCAATGAAGAGATTTCTAAGTACAATATGCATGTGCTACTTAAGACTAAGGATCTCAATGAGATACTTTTTCATATTGTACTAGTTGACTGAGGAGAAGAGATTTTGAAGTGCCAGAATTATGACTCATTTTGCCATGAAGTAAAAATTGACCTTACCAAGAACCTGAACATATCATGGTACAAGAAGGGATACTTACAAAAAGGTCAAATGGTATATTGGAAAGAGTTGTATGTTTGTTACAGAAGTTCCAAAGCGTTTATTAATTATACAATATCATCACAATGTGGCTATGTGTCAGGGACTGGAATATCTTTAACCCAGTCTGGCATAGCAACTTGTGAACTTACCATGCCTGAGCTAAGAGTCCAGTATAACAAGGGAAGGATGCGGATGAAAAATATAATAGCTGTGAATAAAGGTCTGTTGGGCCCTAATATAGTTTGTAGAGCTTCAGCTAGACCAACCCCTGTTAGGGCCAAGATACCAGTGACAGTGGGTAATTGTAAAATTAAGTTAGAGGAAGTGTTTGAATTTTCAGAGTTGTTTGATTGATATATGCTTGATAATAAAGATCCTTATACTTTATAAAAGATCATAAGCAAGTAAATAAAGTAAGTATTTAGAAGCATTTTAACTTTATTGACTGCAAGGAATAATTTTTAGAAATAATCAGCTTATTTTCACTTTCAAACTAATTGAACTAGCTTTAAGGCTTACTTAATTATTATCTAGCTTTAGATTCTTTAGGCTCTTTCTGTCTTAGATAACTAAAGCTTAGACTAGTAGTAAACTGCCTAGTTAGGACTACTAAGACCTGGCCCCAGGTGTTTTAACGTTTAATTCAAATTTGATAGGCTTTAATCAACTCATCTGACTCGTTATTTGTCTGCTATGTGATTTTGCTATCATCTTTGATTGTTTAAGCTGATTACATATATCATATATTCTATCAATAAGAACTGATATATCAGAGATATCTTTCATTTCAGGCTTTGTCCTGACATTATCCCCCACCAAGGCTGAAGCCATATGCAATCTTCTTTTTTCCAACCTTGAAGTATATTCTTTGCATTTTTAAGGTTTTCCTCTGGTTCCCAAGTACTTTCTTCATCAGAGTACCCTACCCATTTTACCAGGTACTGAATCTTTCCATAATGCTTCCTACTTTTAAAGTTTGCTTCTTCTTCATACTCTGGAGTCTCTCTTTTAATCAATGGAGGGGCAGCTGTTCTGATCTGTTGATGGGGTAGAGAGATACCATCTTTCTTATGTAAAAGGAATCGGTGAAATACATTGTGGATTTTCCATTCCTTGGGTAATCTATTTGATATGCTACCTTACCTATAATTCTCTCTACCATAAAAGATCCTATGCGTTGGTGTGCTAATTTGCGTGAAGGAACACTTATAAGTACATTTCTTGCATCTAGGTAAACTTCATCTCCAATTTCTAGGATCTTTTCAGGTACTCTTTTCTTATCAGCAAAATCCTTATATGTCCTGATCGCTCTTTTTAGATTTGCATTGCATAAGGCATGAGTTTGTTGAATATCTTTAATAAAGTCTCTACATGATGGATTTTCTGAGATTTCAGTGAAGTTGGGTCCCCAATTCACATCATATCCCAAATTTTCTTTAAAGGGTGACATACCTATAGAAGCATGGTCCAAGTATTATAGCAGAACTGGGTCATTGTTAGAAGCTCTTCCCAATTATTTTGTTTGGAATTCACATAGCATCTTAGATAATTCTCTAATACTTGATTTACACGTTCTGTCTGTCCATCAGTTTGAGGACATGAAGTGGATAAACATCTTTCAATACCTAGGTCCTTCATTACTTGATTCCAAAAATTCGATGTAAACTGAGCGCCACGGTCTGTTATCACTCCTTTGGGAATGCCGTGTAAAAGAAAGACATTTTTTATAGATAATTAGGCTGTTTCCTTAGCTTTTACAGATGTTTTAGTAGGTATAAAGTGAGCCATCTTTGTAAATCTATCAACGACTACTAAAATCGCATTGTACCATTTGAATTTGGTAACTTAACTATAAAATCCAAGGAAACTGATTCCCATGGTTTTGTTGCCATACTTAGGTTCCAATAAGCCCTGTGGTTGTCCTCTTCTAGCCTTTGTATGACAACAGGTCTCACTACCAGCTAGGTACTTGATCACATCTTTTATCAAACCAGGCAACGGTATGTTCTCTGAATAAGTGAAAGCATTTTATTTCTTCCAGGGTGGCCTTCCATGCTTGTGTCATGGTATTCACGTAATATAGTTAGCCGTTGAGGACCTTCAGGTATATAGAGACACTGTTTCCAAAGTAGAAGCTATCCTTTAAGTGAATAACCCTTTTGATACCAAATGCTATTGTTGCTATTCTTTAAATCAAATATGATTTTCTGGCAAAAAGTGTCTTTTCCCTGGGCTTTAATCAATTCATCCTCCCATTTTACTAGGACAAGGTGAGAAAGTTGATCTGATTTCCTGTTTGCTTTTAGTAAGACTTGAGTATTGTAGTTTTCTATCTCCCCTTCATCTGGGATAAGATCTGATCTTTTACTTAAAGCATCTGGGACTACGTTAATTTTTCCTGGTTTATAACCAATCCCTAGCTCATAGTCAGCTAAAGTTAGAGCCCATTTGGCTTAATGTTGATTTAGTTGCCGAGGAGAGAAGAAGTAAGTTAAGTTTTTATGATCAGTCAGAATGGTAACTGGATGTTTAGCCCCACATAGGTTTCTTCTCCAATGCTTCATGGTCTGAACAATGGATAACATCTCTTTATCATAAATGAGGTAACTACATTCAGCTGGGATAAACTTCTTTGAGTAGTAGGCTATAGGGTGAAGCCTATTATCGTTTCCTCCTGTAGTAAAACACCTCCAAGTGCAAATCCAGAGGCATCGGTTTCAACCACAAATGGCCTCTCATAGTCTGGCATTGCTAAAACTGGTGCTGTAGTAAACGCTTTTTTTAAGTCATTAAAGGATCTTTCTGCCTTTGATGACCATTTAAAAGTTACATTATCACAGGTGAGTTGCGTTAAAGGTAATGCAATTGTTGAAAAAATTTTGATAAAATCTCTGCAAAAGTTTGCTAAAACTAAGAAGCTTCTCACCTCCTTTCTGCTAGTTGGTGTAGGCCAAGAAGTAATAGCATCAACTTTACTTGGTGCCATTGTAAACCCATTCTTGCCTACAAAATAACCAAGGAATTCTACTTCTTCTTGTGCAAACTCACATTTTGATAATTTAACAAGAAAATTAAATTTTTTAAATTCTCAAATAAAAGTTGAAGATGATTGAGATGATCCTCTTTGGACTTACTGTATAATAAGATATCATCTAGGTAAGCAACACAAATTTGGTCCATATAGCCTCCTAGTACAGTATTGATCATCTGTTGGAATGTGATAGGTGCGTTGCATAAACCAAATGGTATTACAAGATATTCATACAGGCCAAATCTTGTTTTAAAGGCAGTTTTCCACTCATCTCCTTTGATTCAAATTTGATTAAGTGCATCTCTAAGTCATTTTTTGAAAATATTGTTGCCCCAGAAAATTGGTCGCTGAGGTGTTCTGAATCAGGTAAGGGATATCTGTTTTTTATAGTGATATCATTAAGCTTCTGGTAATGGACACATGGACGTAAACCTCCATCTTTCTTACTCACAAATAAAAGTGATGATGAGCATGGGGATTGTGAAACTCTGATAAAACCTTTGCTTAGCATAGTATCTGAATATTCTCGCAAAGCTTTTTGTTACCATTAATTACAGCTGTAGATTGGGCCATGAGTATGCTGTCTATCTGGAACCAAGTCTATTGCATGATCAAATAGGCTATGCTGGGTAGTTGATTAGCTTCCTCTTCGCTGAAAACTGAAGCCCATTGTCTTAAGTACTTAGTAATAGTTGCTTTACAGGCCTCCAACTCTATAATTGGAGTATCAGCAATTAACAGTCCAGAGCATCTTGCTTTAATCAAAGGCCAAATTCCGTTTTTCCCATTAAAGCTAACAACAACGGCATGCTTCTCATACTGGTACTGAAGTTTCATCTGACATGTCCAGTTATATCCAAGTATTACTGGTTGAGTAGTTTCCTTAAGCACCCAGAACTCAACATCTGAGGTATAGAAACCAATATGAAGCCTAATGGGCTGATCAGAACGATAGGTGTTGATAATCTCCCCATTCCCAAGAGTTACATCAAGCGATTCAATTCCTTTTGTACATTTTAAACTTTCTAGTAATTTCTCAGAGATGAAATTTCTAGATGCGACTGTATCTATTATAGCCTCTGTATATTCTTTATGTTTATCATGGCTTAGGGCTACATATAAAATAGGATAAGGCTGAACATTGTTCTTTAATGAAGATTTAGCAGAAACTTTTTTTACTGAGCATTCATTTGCGTAATGACCAGGCTTTTGGAAAAATAACATAGCTTCTCTTTGGTCCAACGTTGTTGATAGTTAGTTCTGATAAGTTTCTTTCTCTTATTTTTGTTTGAATTAGTAGGTGCTTCAATCATCAGATTTGTTGTGGTCTCAATTAAATCCTGAAGAGGCATAGTGATTGGATGATATCTAACCAATTCTGTCTAAAATTCATTTAAGCCTTGGCAAAAGAGAAGTGAACCTATCTCAGAATCTAAATTAGCTTTATGAAACGCATCAAAAGGTTTTTGTATAATCCTCCATAGCTTGATCTTCCTGTCTTAGCTTCAGTAGAGCTATATGTGCTTGTAATCTTGATCCAGCTGGTGTTGCAGCAGCTAAAATTCGACTTTTAAAAGACTCATAATCAGTGCATAGACTTTTATCTTCTTCAAGAGCCTTTACAAACCAACTAAGTGCATCCCCAGTGAGTTGGAAACCTATTGCCATCACTTTGCATGCATCATTATGATAAGTATTGGGGTAGATTTTGAATTGTGCACTTAGTAAGGCCAGTCCTTCCTTTATAGTTAAGAGTTTCAACTTTTCAGGAAAGTTTACTGTGGAGCTAAAGGGAATAGTATGATTAGCTACTGTCACAGTCTGCACTTGGCTGGGTCTTTCTGAGTTCCTTGTTAGATTATCTGATTGAGACTCAGAAAAATTTAAGCGCGCCTTAGTTTGACTATAGGCCGCTAACAATATATATACAGTTATTGCGCCTAGTAGCATAAGGAAAAGGTGGTAATATTTTGTTTAGAGGCAGCCAATTTGTCAGGGACTGGAATATCTTTAACCCAGTCTGGCATAGCAGCTCATGAACTTGCCATGCCTAAGATAAGAGTCCAGTATAACAAGGGAAGGATGCGGATGAAAAATATAATAGCTGTGAATAAAGGTCTGTTTGGCCCTAATATAGGTTGTAGAGCTTCAGCTAGACCAACCCCTGTTAGGGCCAAGATACCAAGTGACAGTGGGTAATTGTAAAATTAAGTTAGAGGAAGTGTTTGAATTTTCAGAGTTGTTTGATTGATATATGCTTGATAATAAAGATCCTTATACTTTATTAAAGATCACAAGCAAGTAGATAAGTAAGTATTTAGAAGCATTTTAACTTTATTGACTGCAAGGAATGATTTTAGAAATATTCGCCTTATATTCACTTTTCAGACTAATTGAACTAGCTTTAGGGCTTACTTGATTCTTATCTAGATTTAGATTCTTTAGGCTCTTTCTGTCTTAGATAACTAAAGCTTAGACTAGTAGTCAACTGCCTAGTTAAAACTACAAGACCTGGCCTCAGGTGTTCCAATGTTTGATTCAAATTTGATAGGCTTTAATCAGCTCATCTGACTCGTTATTTGTCTGCTATGTGATTTTGCTATCATCTTTGATTGTTTAAGCTGATTACATATATCATATATTCTTATAATAAGAACTGATATATCAGGGATATTTTTCATGTCAGGGTTTTCCCTGACACTATAGCTGGACATTATGGAAGAAATAAAATGGTACATCTCATTTAACGTACCTTTTAGTGGCCTGGTATAATTTGAGATGTAGTATATTACTTAGATGACTGTGAAACATTTGGACAGACTAAAGCTTGCAGTGGTCATCCTGAAGGTCAGTTGGAGCCACTAGATGTTGCACAAAAACCTTGGAAATCAGTTTCTATGGATTTCATTTTAAAGTTACCTCTCTCCCAAGGTTTTATGCAATTTTGATAGGTGTAAATTAGTTTACAAAAATAAATTACTAATCCCAATAACTACAAAAATCACTGCAAAAGAGTTAGCCCAGTTATTTATAAAGCATGTCTTTCTTTACCACAGAACCCCCAGAGAGGCTATTTCATCTAAGAGCCTCAGTTTACATCACACTTTGGAAGCAACTTCTCTTGGACCTCAGAATTAGAAAGATGTTTGTCTACAGATTATCATCCTCAGACTAATTGAAAAACTGTGAAAGTTAACCAGGTTTTAGAGAAGTACCTAAGGTGTTATGTAAATGTTGAGAAAGATATTTGTGTTGATCTGTTGTCAATGGCACAGCTTTGCTACAACAACCTTGACTTCATCTCTACTGGGATGTCACCTTAAAAACCAACTATAAACATGATGTTCAATGGGAACCACTGCCTTCCACAGAAGCAGAACACCCAATAGGAAGAGATTTCTTAAGTCAGATTTATTAGACACATGAATTGTGCTTGTCAAACTTGCAGTGAGCTTTACAAACCTACAAGTACTTTGCAGACAAGATTAGGAAACTTGGGAAAAGATTAAAAGTTGGTAGTGAGGTATATTTGAATGCACAGAATATACCCCTAAATGTACCATATCACAAGCTTGCACATCAATGTGTGGGACCTAACAAGTTGAAATAATTTTACAGAAGGTTGCTTACTGAGTTACTCTACCTGAAGGATGGAAGATTCATGATGTTTTCCATCAATCACTCTTGTACAAGAAGGAGGGTAGTTCTTTACCCCATCAGGAAGTTAAAAGCGCCACCTCCTCTGATTGATGGTCCATATCTAGAGTATAAGTTAGAGGAAATCACTGGCAGATGTAAAATTGTGGAACGGTGAAATTCCTGGTTAAGTGGGCTGAATATCCTGCAGAAGAGAGCACTTGAGAGCCTGAGGAGAACTTGAAGAATGCAGCCAAGCTGTTAAAGAAATGGAAGAAGAAGGCCTTGCAAGTAGCTTCAGCCTTAGTGGGGAATGATTTCAGGGAAAATCTTGACATTAGTGGAATACCTGAGACTACAGATACCATCCATCAGATTAAAAGGATATGTGATGAAGTTAGATCGGATAAACACATCAAATGAATAACTGTAGTTAAAATGTTCAATTAATCATTTAAATTACCTCAATTATGATAATATTGAATCAATTAATTGCATCAAAACGAATTTACAATAAGACTGAGTTTACACTGTCTTTCAAAATCATATGCAAGTTGCAATCCCATAAGCTCCAGAGAAGAACAATGCACTGTTTTAAATCAATTAAGCTTAAGTAAGTCCTGAAAGTTGGATGGTATATAAAACCAAAGCATTCAAATAGTTAATCTTTGCAGTCAATAAAAATATTCTATATTAAGCAACAAATATAAAAGTTATTTACTAAAGGGTTACAATTCCAATCAAACACCCCAAACTTCAAGAAACTCCCTTCCACTTTTCCTCTCCTAAAATCATATCTGTGGGCAACTTCCTTAACAGTATACTCACCATTTCTTAGATTTGGCCTCATATAGCATCCTGGTCATACTAGCTCCAAATCTTTTGTTATGCTAGCTCATGGTTAGCTACCCCCAGCCAGGAAATTGGTACACCAGTCCCTGAAAAAAAAACTTCCAAGCTATCCTTGAAATGTTCATGCAACTTCTGAATGTCCAAATCTACCTTTCTGAGTTTGGAATGGGTTGTCAGTTCAAATCCCATCTTTGCACTTCTCATTTTAACTTTTTGCTTGTTTTTGGCTTATCAGACAGGTTATCCCCAATCAGATTGAATTCTGGTTGAGTCCCTTGTTGGTGACTGAAAATATGAACCATGGTGGCAAGCTTCTGGTAATTTCTAAAATCCACACCAAGTTGGTTGATTTTTAAATAAAATCTGCAGATTTTGCCACCTGAATGGGTTTGGGTTGAGGGGGGATGGGGAAAAGGTATTGGGAAAACAGGGAGGGGCATTCACCTTCCATCTCTCATCTAGGGTGTGACCTAGATCAGAGTGTCAGACAATTACAAGTTGGATGTATAAAAATAGTGGGTCTGAGGTAAATGATGAAAATATTGGCCAAAAGACCCTGGTCAATTCCCAGTGGAACCTCTCTGAATCAGGGTAACACTTTTACTAGTACTTCTTGGGTAAATACCATGAGTTTGGGCAGTCAAATTGTGCTTAATATGAAGTGAATTCAGGGGAGTCCGTTGGAGGATCCTCTCTAGGCCACATCTAATTTAGTACAATCTACCCCGTGGAGACTGGCCTCTTTTATAGGGTCAGAGGGGTCCAGTAAGGTGAAAATATTTCTCACTTTCTGATTAAAACTAAATTTATAAAATCCATGCCTCAAGGGTTCATCTTCCCAGCTGTCACTTCACCATCTGCCCTCACATTGAAGTGAGGCAAGTACCAACCAATATGATAGGTTGACAGCTTATATTACCTAATTTCAACTTTACTAAGCAATCCAAACTTTGAGCCTCAACATTTTAAATACTAAGTATTGACTTATTAAGAGGGTTCATTTCTTACCCTCACATTAACCAATAAAATTCTTAAAAAACCAAAATTTAAATAATTTTATTGTTATTAATTTAATTACAAGTGGTCTATCAACTCCCCTGAATATATTCAATCCAGCAGTAGAGAGTGAACCTTCTTCTTCAAACCATTGTGGAAATCCAGTGCAGAATACCACCTGCGAGCATCAAAACCCCTGTATTTTGCACAGAGATCTGAATGAGGTGCTGGGCCTTGGGGTTTGGCCCACTTTTTGACCTAAAGGGTTGAATACCCCTGTCCAGCTTGACAGCTGGAGCCAAGGGCCTTATACTGTCCTTTATATAGGAAAAAGGGGGTTATGGTGTGCATCATTTTTCTTGGGTTCTGCAGCTCTGGGGTTGGCATCTTGTTCAGCTGCAGGATTCCAGGGTTTGCTCTTGATGGAATAAGATCAGTTCATGAGTTGGTGTAAGAACTGAGGTTAAGGGAGGTTATGAGGAAGCTATGATTAGCTACCCCCAATTTAATTTTCTTTATAATTTTTGATATTTTCTCAAATTGAGACATGCTCCATCTTTTGAGGTCTAGCACTTGATCAAAAGAAAATTTCTAAATTTCTTAGAAATGGAAATTGGGAAAAATGTGAGAGAAAAGTAAATTGGGGTCTTGGGACCTTTAGTACTAAAAAAAGGTAAATTGGGGTCAGAATACTCAATTTTCCTTGGCAAAATCATTTTTTGTAATTCGGATGTCATAAAACTATCAGAATTTTTGATTTTTTTTTTTGGATTTAAGGAAAATGGGTGGCATTATTGAGGGACTTACATGAGGAACTTTAAACATCTTGTTAAAGCTAAAGGATTTATCTACACAGGTGTCATGTTCACATGACTTTATTTAATGGGTCAATTGACAGAACAAGGCTGGGCGCCAAGAGTCAAAAAAGGTCAAGCTACAAGACCTTCCTGACTTAAGGCACACCTTGGATCAAGGCTGGGTGAAGGCCAGATATGCTCAGGTTGGTTCAGAGGAAGTGCGACCTGCCCAGCAATGTGTAATAGCAATAGCATTAAAGTGGATGTGCTATAATTTAGATAATGATGGTTCAATTCACTTACTCAGTGAACGGGGGTTCAAAACCTATTTTTTAGCACTAGTGATGCCCAACCTAAAAGGGGGAGCCGCCATGAATCTTTATTTGCAAAGGAGCCAAATAAAGGGATTATGAGAAATAAAAAAATTCCTAATAAAGCCCCTAAGTTATTAGCCTAGGAAGCCATATCAAAAGCTGAGGAAGCTTTGGGGAAACTTTTGTCTGGCGCCCGCTTAAGCTGATGGACCATGGCAGACAACATAAGGGTTGGGGCATCAAAGACATGAGGCATAAAGAGGTATAATTGTGGGTTTTCTTTGTTAATGAGGCCAGCGGTATCCATTGTCTCAACATATTGAGCAAGTTGATGCTCAGTAAAAGTGATAAGAGCAGGCACACAAGTGAAAGATTTGATGCGCTGGTGGGTTTGGGGTAATTGGGGTCAAATAGAGAGATTTTTGTTGAATTGATGCAGGCATGGCTCACTCCAAAAGTGAGCTCCTCAATTTCATATTTTGCATTTTCATCAAAAATCATGGGGGAAATTTGGGATGGGAATACCCTCAACAAAAAGTTCCATCGCCCCATGAAGATGTTGGCAGAGGAGGGTGTTGGCGGAGCATCTGCTGCTTCTACCATTATTTTATTAATATTTTATATGCAGAAAAACCATTTTTAGAGTGAAAATGGCAGGGAGTGAATCAGGAAAATTTGCAAAAAAATTCTTTCAAGGCAAAATCAGGCTTAACATTGTAAGGCAGATCCATTTCATCAATCCATTTGAGCACTTCAAATGGATTTAAATTGGCTATTGCCAGGCCATCCACAGGAGTTGGTGTAGTGGTGGATTCTGATTGGCTGATGCTTTGGAAGCAGCACCAGAATTAGCTGAGGTAGGGGGCAGGAGTATCACGCTTCACTTAAAAAATTTGGGCAAGGCAGCAGCTGGCCTGATGACAGAAGGATGAGCGGCGGAAGTTTTAGAGGCGGAAGCTGTGGGGCACTTGTACTTCAAATGATCTAATTTGAAGCACAAGGGGCATATTGTGTGGCCATTTTTGACATGCACCCATAAAGGGTGTTCAGGTGCAGAACTGATCACAGTTTGGGGGGAATTGTAGGGTTGGTGTCACAATGGAAAGGGCGGATCATCACAAAGGCATGAGGCCCTGCCAACTGACCCACCCCATTAGGAATCACAAAGTTCAAGATGGGGTCTGTGCTGTAAATGGTCAGTCCTCCATCAGTTTGTGGTAAAGGTGTTTGGGAGAGAGAAATGACAGCAACCTGGAAAAATGGACCACCAAAGTGGCCTCATCTGGGAGCTGTGTGCGAACAGTGGGAATTGGTATGTTTTCTAAATAATTAGCAGCTTAGATGCTGCCACCGCATTGAACTTAAATCAAAATCCAAGGTCAAAATAGCCCTTAAAAGGGTGAAAGTCAGTATATCTGGTGGGTTTGAAAACTTCTGTGGCCATCTCGATGATGGTCACACTCACATATGGGAAAAGATTCCCATATTCAACCCAGAGGCCAAAATGCAGGATGCTCTGAGGGAGCACCAAAGGGCTCTGGAGCATCGCAGCAAGCTTGCAAGATGGTGAGCTAAGTCCCAAGGTGAGACATAACTCCCAGTGGCATTGGGAGGGCTAGCAGAGCCAGCCCAGACATGCTTTGGCGGTGGCTGAAGGATTCCAGAAGGCAGCACACCACCACCTCAAGCTGGGGCAGCAGGCATTGATGGCATTGACATTCTGTTTTTAATCGCTCAATTTGAGCAGCTGATTTTTATATTTTCAAAAAACTTTTTAAATTTGACTTTGATTTAGTTGATCAAAACAAAAGAAAGGTTGGGGTTCAAAACCTATTCAATTTATGAAGTTTTCAACTCAGGCTAGCCTCAAATTCAAACAATCACCCAAGTTTGATCAAATTTGAAGTTCAGTACTGTAAAAATTTACTGATGGTTGTTATCATCAAGCAACCCTAGTAACCTTTTTACTGCACATGTTCCGTTTCCTTGTGCACTTCATCACGTTGTATAGTAGAATGAATTATTAATTGATAATAGTATGGAGACTATTATCTGTAGTTGAGTATGAATTATATTTCAGCCCAACGCTTCAGCCAGTATTCTCAATTAAATACTCGTGATGTACTTGTAGGGATTTGTTCCCTATGCTCTTGTCCACCTGATCTTCGCTGAGATACCCCAGTGACAGTCTCTTCAGTCCAACACACAGTCAGCAGCTATCCCCAATTGTGGTTCCTTCTTCTCTAGATCCCCGCTTGGATCTTTACTCTTTTCTCTAAGAGTCTTCCAATTATTGCACACAGCAATAATATCCTTGAGACAGAACAGCACAATGGAAGCTGATGATAGTTTAACTATATACTGAATAGATAACCTTAGAACCAAATAACTCTTATTATCTAACTCAAACTATTATTGTTTTTTATTATAGTGAATCCTAGGGAATATATATATAGTGGGGAATTCAGCTGTCTAACCCTCAGTTGACACCTCTTTGATGAAATGGAAGCCATTGCCATTGAATCACACATCCTCATCTTGGCAGTGGTGGTCTTCCCCATCCTGGCTAGGATTCTTTCATTAGACATCCTTAAGACCTAAAACAGAAAGAGTTGGAAAATGTGTCCCTAACGTTTTTCTCTCAATCCAAGTGAACCAACCATATTTAGCTAACAATATTCTTAGATAATGGGACTTATTACCCATTATGGCAGGTCACTCACCAACTGATTGATTCACTAGTTGCAGGTGGCATCACTCACCTCACAACTTGCTATTCATTCCTAACCAGTCAGTGATGAAATCTGACTGATCCCAAATGGTACACCTGATAGTTAATCACTATCAGATGCCCCTATTTCATTGGCAACTCTGCCCAATGAGATCTTAAGTATTCATCCAGATTGATCCCCAATGGATATGACCAGGCGAATATCCCAAAATCCCCTGAACATAGTTACACCAAAACTTGGGTCAACTGATTTCAGATTCACTATGCCTTAGGAAATTTTTCCCTAGTGATACCAGGTAATCTAGCAGGCTGGGAATATGGGTAAAAATCCCACCAAGTACCCTGTCAGATGGATGCATGAACTTTTAGGTGCATCTGGGCTTAGCACCACTTTCACCAATCAATGATTCTCCAAATTAGCTTTTAATATGTTTGCTCAAGACCAATCTTTCTCATTAGTCATCTTCTTCCTTTAAAACAAAATTCCTCATTTGTTTACAGTTTTTAATTTATGGTTACCAGTAAGAAGCTGTGTGTGGACCTCCTTGAGGAGGTCTTTAACAAAGTTGGATGTTCTATTTTTACTAAAAAATCTATCCAATCAAGTGCACCATTGGCCCCTTAGTTTCCTCCAATCTGAGGTACCCAAAACCTCCAGCACTGTTCCTCACTTAGTTATGGGTTTTCCCATGGGGCCCACCCAAGTGTTGCTATTTATTTGTTTCCAACTCCTCTACACCATTTTATACCCCTCACTTGGGGTTACTTTGGCTCTGATGCCCTTTGTGGTGTCCCTTTTACCATAATCCTGATGATGAGTTTCCTGGCTTTGTGGCTGTGCACCACACACCACCTCACTGGGAACTGGAGAGTTATAGACACTCTCTTGACAACAGGAGCTTAATATTTCTAACATACCAAGTGCTAGGCAGGAGAGGGATTGGAATGGGCACAGTATAGGATATGCTTTAAAATAAGATTGCCCCTTTCTACTTGAAAATGGGTAGTAGGCACTTCCTGGCTTCTTGGCTTTAGTAGAAAGCCTTACTTATGGAATCTCACCCCCACCCACTCACTGAACCCTGATGAGGTGCAGCTGAGTAGTTTGTGCCTATTGTTGTGGCTGCTGAAGCACCCATTTTCAAAGGCTAGTTTTTTCTTGGCATGCACATATCTTAACAGGGGGCTTCTTATTTATAATAGTAGGTAAAAGTCTAGATATATCATATTGTGTCATCTAACTATCAAAATAAGATAAGTTTGCATTCATAACCTCTTCTCCGCTATGGCTGTTATCTCCATTATCTCAAATTTATCTTGTAGAATCTATTGTATATTTACTTTCCTTTATGTCAATAATTTTACTCCTTTTCCTTGTCAAATAGTTCAATGATCTCATGCTCTTATGTTTCAAATAAAAAATTAATTAATTTAGCAGCTTAAAAATTTCTTATTGCTGTTTAATTTCATTATATAGTAGAGAATTTTTTTTGAAATTATACAATTGCATGAAAAGCCTAAACATATGGATAAAAGTAGATATATTTTACTTGTGTTTATAAGTTTTGATGAAGCTTTCTTTTCAGGTGACAAATTGTAAACTCTGTTATGTCTGGGTTTGGTTAGACTTAATCAAATAATAATGCTGTTTATGTAAAATTAAAAATCAAAATCTTGACTTTAGAATCTTACAATTACAAGTGACTAGAGTAAACGCCACTAAAACTGTACTCGGCGCGCTCTTATTTTATTTGCACTCGGACAGTTCTATTCTCGTTGAGTCTAAGGTTTGTTTGGATTTGGCATCATCTAATCTCCGTTTTCACTCATGTGGTCACACAAGAATTCGAATTAATATTATGGACAGTTGTAGTTGTTCATAGTACTGTTTAATGGTGACCTCTAGTAACTTTACTAAAACGATATGTGGTAATTCGCTGACAATAAGCATAGTGTAATTTGAATTTTTAAATGCAAGTAAAAATATTTAATATTTTGCTGGACACCATACATATTTGTTCCTCAGATAAGCCTTTTTATTGTAAGTTTTCTATGCTAGCTGAAAAAGACAATTTGGCCAATTGTTTGTTTTATGCTTACAAAAGCTTTATTTTTGCGTGCCAAAGATGCTCAAGAAACCTAAACTTTTAAACACTATTTGCTTTTTTTGAGCTTTGGGCCATATTACACCTATATTACTTTTTAAAATTTAGCATAAAATTATAATTATTCGGACTTTTTGGTTAAGGTTAGTAATAATGTTTAACATTTCTTTTATTGTATTTTTCCAAACTTCGTTATTTGGTACATTTTTGCCATCTTTTACTACAATATTAACTGAATCTGTCTTAAGAGATGAATGAGGGATACTCTAAGCTTAGAAAAGGTTTATAAGCTTGCACAATCTGATCACCCTATTTCTAAATATATTGCATCAAGTTTAAAAATTATCGAACGCGCTCTAAATGAATATGGGTATGTTTAAAAAACTTAAGAAATATTTTGTATGGTATTAATATGTTTACTTAGTCATCAGGGTGTAGCACTTAGCTTTAATGGTGGAAAAGACTGTACGGTTTTGCTTCACCTATTTTCAGCTGTCAAAAAAAGAACGACTTTTGAAGCGAATCAGACATATTCCACCAGTTCGAAAGTTCCTTCCCTGTATATAGAGACTCCAAACCCTTTTACTGAGATCGAAAAGTTTGTTGATTCTTGTGCACTTTTGTATCATTAAAACTTTATAAGGTCGAAGGACCTATGAAGCTGGGTTTGGGTCAGTTTCTCTTAAACAATCCCAAAATCAAAGCAATTCTCATCGGAACAAGAAGGACAGATCCTCACGGGGGTAAGAATTATGGATTTAACTTTGTTAAGGTAACTATAGGCTGTTTATCCTCTTTTGTTCCCACATCTGAGGACTGGCCAAAAGCTATGCGAGTTTATCCAATACTAGATTGGGATTATAATACAGTTTGGAGTTTTTTAAGGATGTTAAATGTACCTTATTGTTCCCTTTACGACCAAGGGTAAGTTTGATATTAATTATTTTAAACTTTGAAAGTGTACTGAAATTTCGTCTCAGATACACGTCACTCGGCGACATAAATAATACCCTACCCAATCCCCTTCTTCGAAACGATAGTTTAGCTTGCGGCTATGAACCCGCCTGGAAATTAGAAGATGACTCCTCAGAGCGTGAGGGCCGCATACAAAAGAACTAATTATTTTACCCAATTTCATGTGCATTATTATCCTAAGTTACACTCAAATTAGGATTCACTACCACTTTTTGTTGTTTTGGAAGAAGATACGGTCCATTATATGCAACTACTACTACCCTTTACTGAATCTCATGTAAACGTAACACCCCATACAGAGCTCTGAATTTCAGTCTGTGTAACTATATTTTAAACTTTCTTCTTTAAGTGCTTACGATTCATCAGTTCGGTTTAGGAATTTGTAATTGCATTATGGCAACCTAACTTTAAAGCCAACTTCTACCATTAAAAATTAAAGGCAAAATGTTCTGAAAAGAATCTGATCAACTTTAATTTTTAAAATTTCATTTCGCATTAGAGTTCACTTTACAGGTTAATTGCTAGAACTGCTAGCCGATTATCTTGTCAAAAAATTGGTCAGGTGTGATAAATCAAAGCTAAACGATTTGGTTAGGAGATTTATTATCAATTATTTTGCAAGTATAAATTTATTAATTGACAAAAGAATAAAAATGGAAGCTAAATTAGATATTGTCTTACTTAAAGTAATCATGACAGAGTAAATTGCAAAACTATTGCGTTAGCTATTAACCCAGAAACTAATAGATATAAGAGTGGTAAGGTTATTAGCATTTTTGTATAAAACGTATGGCATTTTCTAAATTAAACAGTTTTGTTTGTGTATAGTTTTCTCTTGCTCTAAATTCGAATATGATCACACCATATGATTTAGTATTATATGATAAAATTTGATAGTATCACATAAGAAATTATCATATAAGCACTTCCTAATTCACATTTGTAATTTTTGCTTTAAAGGTTTAGCATTTTGAACACAATTAACTAGTTAGTTTTTTAATTTTAAGGTATAATAAGAGATAATTCTATTTATTTTACATGATTAATACAAACTAGAAATTGCTAAACCAAGTCATAAATAATGCTGGTCAGTTTAGATTTATTAAAAATGATATAGAAATTTGGTCCCGAGTTCGATCCCGGTAATGGACTTTGGGTAGGGGACGATTTTGACTGTGTTGGTTTTGCGCACCAATGCCCCGAATCGAGATAGCGAATAGCAAAGGCGGTCCATGGAGTTCCTGGCCTATCATACGCCGCGCATGGAGGTTTTCCGGGTTTTATCCTCCTTTCCCATTTTCTTCACTTCCCTAATCGGTGCGGTATCATCCCCAGGTCGGCCCACCTCGAATAAAAAAGATATAGAAATTTGGGAACTATGTGCTCAATCACTCTTGGTAATTAGCACCAACTGTAACTTTCAACTGGAATGCTCGCCTTGGCTCCCAATTCTACTGCATAAGTTCTTGATAAATTCGTTGATTGAATTATTATTATTATTGACCAAATTTGGGTAGTAATAGTATGAAGACTATTACCTAAGTTGAGTTTTCTTAAATCCACGTTGATTAAAGAAGTCCAGCGCTAAACTGGTGCACCCCTTTCTCATCCTTGAAGATATTTTTGAAATAGCAGGGAACTCATCCCCCTCTCTTCTCTACTTGCAGAGTCTGCAGAGATCAGAAAGGCAATAAATAGCTAAAGGATCCTTGATCCTCCCAAACTTTATTACAAGAGTAAAATATAGTAAGTGTAAACAGGCTAAATATAAAAGTATTTAAACTATATTTTTTGATTTACTTTATTATAAAAATACTAGAGGTTTTTATAGGTAAAAGTTGCACATCTTTTTAGCTGACTCACTGAAAATCAATTGATGGTTCTCCCAAAACTGTTGACCCTTAGGATTAACTTTCAAATAATAGCAGGATCCTTCCCCTTATTTAATCCTCAGTAGAGTAAACTTTATAGATTGGCAGCCATCCTTTCATATCAGGAACCATACACAGACGTTGTAGGGGCTACATTGTCTGGTTATGACTACTAACTACTGCCAGAAACAAGTGTTAAAAACACTTCAGTAGTTTCAGTAAATACCCTAACTATTCAGTCTGAATGATTCATCATAGTAATCTGACTTTTGGGTATCAATCCCTCATCAAATTACCTATTTAATATTGCAGGGATAACCTCCTAATAAAACACCAATAAACCCCAATCATCAGATTATATCCATTGATTATTTACAACTAATAAAATTTAGTCAGCAACCATCACCAAATAATAGATTGTTACTAACAGTCTTTAAAATACTTAATCTGTTAGTGAGTCAAATAGTGTGGCAGACTGAAATTCTAACATATTCCCCCACTTGACCAAATTAGCCTGGAGATAGAACTTTGGGGTTAGATGCCACCTCAAGCTGTGGTCATATATGGCACATACTGATATGACTTCAGTGGAGCTTGGCTCTGTCCAAACTCAACACTCTCATGCCATGCTCAGCATCACAACTCCTCTTCCCTAGTTGCTACATGCTGCCATCTCTCTCTAGTGCAGTTACCAAAGCATCATTCTGCACCAGAACTATTTTGGTAGTTCTTGCTGATAGTAGGGTCTGGTTAATTATACAAACCCCAGGATAGGTTACCAATAATTCCTCATCATTCAACCTGTACTAACCCTAGGAAAAGTTTTAATAACTCCTCATCATTCACAAGATCCTATCAGTTAGCTTTGCTGAGTCCTGTACTGGCACCCCAGAACCACTCATGGCAGACCCAGTGTCACAAATCTATATGACTGGATAACAAGCCACCATTATGACCATGTGAATCATTGGAGGAATTCCGCTGAAGGTTGAACGGACAGAATCTGCTGAGGATGTTTCAGAGCTGTAAGTAATTGATTACCTTAGGATGAGGCAATAATGGGTTATAGTGGGTTATATCAGATTGCCTTCAAAATAGGGCGATAAGGCGATGTCAACATTTGACAAGAGATAAATTGAATCAGCTCAAATCAGGGCAATAAAGAATTGAAGAACAACAAGCCAAAACCAATGAGAATACGGTGAAACAAATAAACTAAATGACAGGGGTTGGTACCAACTGAGGTCACTGGGATATCAGGGAAACAAGGGGACTGAAAGAGGAGGTTTTTTTGGGAGTAGAAAAGAAGGAAGAGAAGAAGAAAAAGAGGGAGCAGACTAGAGGAAGATCCGCCAATTTATTATATTAAAATGAAGAAGTGTTTGAGGGAAATTGCTCCCATTTTCTTATATATATTAATTGTTTACAAGTGTATCAAGGAACAGCCAATTGTCATATTGTCCATTCCAATTGTTCAATGGCTGAAACCCTGTGTGAAAAACCCTTCAACGGGTACATACGGAATTGCTGAAATTCAACAGTGGTGCTCACTACAGGGGGCCCATTGACCAATAACAAAATAATGAAAACTCAGTAGCCGCTATGTTGCACCCAGGTTTTTTTGATAAGGAATCTGCACGACATGCTGGGCCCATTGCATATGAGGAGCTGAGACTCACATTAGATACTGTGCTCAAAAGGCAAGATGAGTTGCTTAAGAAGGTTTACAGTGATAAGTTACTGCCATTTGATTGTGAAGGAAATATTCATGGGTTTTTTCAAAGATTTGAGTTTGCAACTGAAGGAACTTTGGATTGGTGGAGGGCAAAGCTATTGCTCTCCTCCTTGGATGTCAGGAGTGCTGATCAAGTCATTTGTTACCTCTCAGCTAGTTCCATTTCATACCATGAAGTTAAGGAGATGGTGCCGCAGTTGTTCGGCGGAACTGCAAAAATGTTGCAGCAAAAAGCTGAGTTCTTGACCAGTGGGTTTCAGCAAAATGAGACCCTCACTGCATTTGCTGAGCGATTTATGATGGAAGAACATGTGATGATTGGGGCAGGGATTTTATCCAAAGTTGATGTGTATATTGCAATGGCCTCAGCGGTGAAGCCATACCCTGATCTTTACAATGTCATGGCCCCATTGTTGGAGGATTATGTACCTCTTCTTAAACTTGTTCAGTTTGTACGTCGCTTAGCAGTAACTTTTCTTCCACCCAATACTGAACAAATCTGCACTGTTGCTGTTGTCCACCCTGGTCATGTAGGGGAGTCAACTGGTCATCCAACAGTCATTCCTTAATTACCAATCAACATCTGACCAACTACTATTTTGGCCCTAACTACGCTTATTGGCAGCAGTCATTCTACTGATGGGGGTCTGGTTATGCCGATTCTTTTCAGAACCACCTACCAAGTGGACCAACATATATTAAGCACAGCTGTAGGCCCTATGGAGTAAGTTGTTTTAATTGTGGTCACATTGGGCACATGGGATGATGATGCCCCAATTGAGAGACCTCCCACACAATGGGATCAAGGCTATCAGGGATAAGTTAGAGCAGAGTAGAGAAGGGACTCTCTACTTCCGCTACCTTAAATTCAAATGTCCCACCTGAATATACTGTGTTAATTGTAGCAGAAGCATCTCAGTATGACGATACATTCCTCTGTCAACAGCCAGTTGGGGGAGTAAATGTGCTGACCAAAGTGCAAGTTGAAGAAATGGCGGACAAAGAATCTTTAGAGCTACTGAAGCTTTAAGCTTGTCAAATGTTCTACAAAGTCCGTCAGACCAGTTAGAAACATTTGCAGATGCTTTGTCTCTAAGAGGAGTAGATATCGCCCTTCCAGTGGACGCTATTGTAACACAATACTCTAAAATTGGTGCGGGTATTATGAGTTTCCTAAGAAAACATGAATCACTGAACGTACACATAGTAAATAGCTGGCTTTCATCTTACTAAGAATGCACTTATTATGACATTGTGGTAGCTAAAACTTGGGTATGTGCTATAATTGATATGGGCGCTCCTGTTAATATTGTCTCCACTAAATTGGTGGCGAAGTTGTCCTTAAAACCTGATATAGACCACTGGATGGTGTATGGGACCGCTGGAGCTGAACCCACGGTCTCTGAGGGAGCATACATCGTGCTTCCCTTGCAGTTTGGATCCTAAGTTGTTGTGGCTCCAGTTGTGGTATTACAAATAGTAACTACAATTTGTTGATTGGGACTGCCTTTATGCAACACTATGGGGCTGTAGTTGACATGATGGAAGAGACCCTCACTATTTTGGGACAGCGAATCCCAATTTATTTCACCTCTAGCGGAGTGCCAAAGGGCTCAGGGCATATGGGACAGATCAACCTTGCCTACAGCGATGGGGTGATTCCAGTGCGCTATCATCAATTAAAAGGGAAAACTAGGGCCCTCCCTCATCAGATATACAAATACCAAGGGGTACCGCTTAGAGCATCTGGAGCAATATCCATTACCTCTGGACATCAAGTAATAGTAGACACTGAGTTAGAGGTGGAAGTGCCAGCTGGGCTCTATGGAGAGATCATTGGGTTTTATCAGCAATCATGGATTGACCCCCTTATGGCTCAGGCATCATACTTCTGGGCCATGGGGAAATCCAGGTATTGATAGCAAATCTTCAGAACAGACCAATTTGAATCTGCCAACATCAGATTATAGCGTATTTACATCTGAACCCAGTTGAGGAGATCAACCAGGTTCATGAGTTCAGTTCTATGGATGAATTTAGTCTGCCCATTGAACTGCATCTTGGTGCAATGGTGGTTGTACCGCGGTAGAATTTAATGGGGTTATCAGAAGACCAGAAGGAGCGGGCGAAAGCTTTATTTCAAAAATATAAAGAGATTTTTAATGGTTGACGATTATGATTTGGGGTGCGCTAGGGGGTTGTTCATTGACTGGACACTGGGGATCATCCCCATCAGGTCTTGATCAATCCACCGATCATGGCAGCTGAAGAAGTCATCACTGAGAAGATTGAAAAGCTGCTAGAGCAGGGAATGCTTAAACCATCTAAGAGTCCATGGGCTTTGCCTGTCCTAATTGTTAAAAAGAAGGTTGGCACTAACTGCGTAGTAATTGACTACCGGAAGCTCAATAGTATCACCAAAAAAGATTTATACCCTCTACCGCGGATTGATGATGTGCTGGATTGGTTTAGTAGAGCCCGCTACTTCTCAGCGATGTATTGATATCCAGTTATTGGCAAATTGAGTTGCCCTCAGTGGAACAAAAAAAATGCGCTGTAATCACATCCAAAGGGCTTTTTAACCAACTTGAATGCCGCAAGGGCTATGTAATGCCCTGGCTACATTTCAACGAGCAATGGACACCATACTGGGTGATCTGAAGCTGTCATGCGTTCTTGTGTATCTTGACAATATTAACATCTTCTCTAGCATGTTCACTGAGCACCTTACCCATTTGGAAGAAGTACTTCTCCAACTGGCTGAGGCCAATATTAAAATAAAGCCTCAGAAATGCCACTTCATCAAGGATCAGCTTGAGTACCTTGGGTTTATGGTGGATGCGACTGTGCTAAGACCTCAACCAGCCAAGGTAGAGTGTAAGGAGAGTGTCTATAACTCTCCTGTTCCCAGTGTGGTAGTGCGCGGTGCACTAAGCCAACGCCAGGGAACTAGCCATTATTGCCAGAGTGATTAGAGCCCAGCAGAGGGTGCAGGAGCAATAACTGCTTAGGCATAAAATTGCAAATTTTATAAGAAAACCTCAGTAAAAGTGACGCGGTGCACATATCAACAGGGGATAAGCGACCCAGGTTGGAGGGTACCTAGGCGAACAAATGGTGCACGAGGGGAGAGATGCATGGTCCTTGTAATGGTAAGGGTAACAGAGCGCGAGACCTCCTTGAAGAGGTTCACGCACAGGAGCAATCAGAATATCATAAAATTTTATAATAACGTAAACTGAGTAAAGGTTTATTTTGTGAAGTCGACCAACAAGGAGTGTTGGTCAGGGAAAACGTATATAAGCTCAGATGAGGATATTCTGGTTATGCCACATTGGGCCCAAGCACTGACTCACCAATAGGGCAACACTGCCATCCAAGTTGGTTGAATAGGCTGAAACTGACTTCACTTGAGTGATCTATTGAAGTTGGATTCTACCCAAGTGCATAATTTTGTAGGTGGAACAGGTTTTGAATCCCCATTCCTCAACTAACTGAACCAAACCATCCACCTTTATTTGGTAGATAGTTCGTTTTTGCTTGGCTCATTGTCAGGGACTAGTCACTCAGCACCCCACTAGGACCAACCTGGGCATATTTTGCCCTTACCCAGCGCTGGTCTAGGGTGTGCTTCAGGTCTGGGAGGCCCTTTAGCTTCACCTTTTGGGCCTCCAAGCGCCCAGCCTTCTCTTTGAGGTTAATCACCACTATTATGTCATGTGTACATGACATTACCCTCTCCTCCCGATGGGGCTCAACCCCCCTCCAGGGGCTTGCGCCAGGGAAAAGTTCTTGTGAGCAGGGGCCAACTTCATAGCAGCGACGGATGGTTTAGGTGGGGATCCAGCAGCCTGGGGGAAACGCTCATGGAAGGCTTTAATCAGATCTTGGGCATGCACACAATCGCGCGCTGGAACCCAACTGTTCTCTGCAGCATCAAAGCCCTTCCAGGATACCAGGTACTTCAGTCTTCTTTTAACGTGGCGGGAGGCAACTATCTCTTCCACCTCCCACTCAGGCGCCCCATCCACGAGATAGGCCTCGGGATTCTCTGGTGGGGGGCCTAAAACAATGTCAATTTGCTCTCATGGAAGACAAAGAAGATCTAAAATGAAGAGGAAAGATCTAGCTGGTATGAGGCATGACCCACCTTTCTAACAACGCAGTAAGGTACAATCCTCTTAGGGCCCAGCTTCTTGCAAGGCTGCTTGATAGGGATGTTATGAGAATCAAGCATTATGAGATCCCCTTCCTTGTACGCAGGACCTACTTGGCGCTTCCCATCAGCGTTCTCCTTATACACCTGCATTGCCGCCTCCAAGCTTGTGGAAACCCCCTGGTGGACCTTCTTGATTGTCTTGGCAAAGTCCACCACCGCTTCAACCTTCTGCCCACAGCTGGGCTCCATTTTAAAGGCAGGGTTAAAGCCATGGATGGCGAAAAATGGGGAACAAATGATTGAGGAGTGCAAGGTATTGTTGTGCTAAACTGGGCCATGGGAAGGTGAGAAGCCCAATTGGAATGGTCTGAAGCAGTGCAACACCGCAGGAACTGCTCCAAGCACTAGTTCAATCGTTCAGTCTGCCCATCTGATTGTGGGTGATAGGCAGTTGAATAGCAAGGGCGAATCTGGAGAGTCTTACACAACTCTTCCTAAAAGACAGAGGTAAACTGGGGTCCCCAGTCACCAATAATCTCTTGATGAACTCCATGGAGCGCAAAAACATTAATGACGAAAAGCCTGGCCATCTCAGCCGCGGTTATTGTAGTTCTGCAAGGAATGAAGTGGGCGAACTTTTTAAACTGGTCCACCACCACCATGATGGCATTGTAACCATCTGAGACAGGTAGTTATACAATAAAGTCTACCAATAGAGAAGTCCAGGGCCAATCAGCTTTCTGGACAGGTACCAACAACCCCGCTAAAGGTTGACGATTTGGCTTCATTTGGTTTCAGACTAAACATTCCTTACAGTACCGCCCCACCTGAGAAGGCAAGCCCTTCCAATTGTATGTGCGCCGGATTAACTCTAATGTCTGCTTTCCCAGGATGACCCATGGTGAGTCCATCATGATGGTCCCAGATGATTTCCAGGCGAAGTGGTCCAGCAGGAATCCATAGGCGCCCCTGGAACCACACCATCTCATCCTTCATGTGATAACCCCTGAAGTGATCCTCTTGAATCAACTCGCACTTAGCAAGTAACATAGTATATTCTGCTGCCAGCGGCTGAGAAAGGACTACCTTCCTGAACACACTATATTCATCCTCATTTTCCAGAGGTGCAAGCGCGGGCCCGTTGGCCAGAGGAGAGGATTGGTGAGGCAGAAGTTTACTTGGAGGAATCATCAACTGGGTGTTGTGAACTTCCACCTCCTTGGGATCAGGTGCTAAAGCAGGGTTGTGGCTCAAAGCATCCACCAAACCATTATACTTGCCCTTGGTGAACTCATACTTGAATGCAAATCGGGCAAGGGTCTCATGCCAACGGGTCTGCCATGGGGTTAAGACATGAGGAGCGCGGTAGTACAGCAAGGCATGGTGGTCTGTACATACCTGGAAAGGTTGGGATGAGCCATTCAAGTGGTGATGCAATACATCAGCGCCTTCACCACTGCTAGTAACTCCTTATTGTAAACACCGTAATTCAACTCAGGCAGAGACATCTTCCTAGAAAAATATCCCACTGGATGCTCTATCCCATCTTCGCCTACTTGTAACAAGGCAGCTGCTATGGAGAAGTTGGAGGCATTAGTCGACACAATGAACTCCTTTGCAGGGTTGGCATGGCAAAGAACAGTAGTGGACAACAGTGTGCACTTCACTGCTTGAAAAGCATCCTCCAAAGTGGGGGACCACTGAAGCACCTTGGCACCGCTAGCCTTGTATGGGGAGCCACCACCTCAGACAGATTGGGAGTGAACTTCTTAAGGAACGTGCACGTCCCCAAAAAGCTCCTTAGTTCCTTAACTGAGGTGGGGGTAGGCTACTCAAAAATCGCTTTCTCCTTGTCTGGAGTTATCATGTGTCCTTGGTCAAACCTGACGTTAACCAGAAACGTGACCTGGGACTTAAAGAACTCTGTAAAAATTTTACTCTTAGGAGTTGATTATTGGAGGTCAACCCTAGTAATCTTTCTACTGCACAGGTTCAGTTTCCTCATGCACCTCGCGTTGTAAGAATATATATAATCTGATAATAGTATGATGACTATTATCCATAGTTGAGTTAGAATTATCTTCAGGCCCAACGCTTTGGCCAGGTATTTCTGATAATACTGAATATCGCACTCTTAGGGATTTGTTCCCTAAATCCTGTCCACTCAATCTTCATTAAGATCCTCTGATGACAGTCCCTTCAGCCCAACACACAGTCAGCAGCAATCCCTTAGCCATGGTTCCCTTCATCTCTAGATCCCCGCTCAGATCTCTACTCTTCTCTGAGAGTCTACCAATTATTGCCTTCTGCAATAATATCCTTGAGATGGAATCTTCACGCTAGATGCTGATAGTCTAACTATTACTGAATCTACAGTCAAACTAATAAGGTTCTTTATTAGTTCTTTCCTGACCATAAACTTGTGTCAATCAGTGAGTATTTTCCAGTGTATTTACTGTTTTCTACTTGAGTGTTTTACGTGTTTTTCTACTTGAGTGTGTGTTTTACTACTTTTTATTATAGTGAATTCTAGGGAATTTATAGGGGATTCAGCTGTCTAACCCTCAGTTGACACCTCTTCAATGAAACGGCAGCTGTTGCCATTGAATCACCCTTCCTCATCTCAGCAGCGATGGTCTTCCCCATCCTGACTAGGATTCTGACATTAGACATCCTCAAGACCTCAAACAAAGAGTCAGAAACGTATCCTTAATGTTTTCCTCTCAATCCAAGCAAATCATCCATAATTGGCTAGCAACCAATTGATTCGCTAGTTGCAGGTGGCATCACTCGCCTCACAACTCATTAAACATTCCCAATCAGTCAGTGATGAAACCTGACCAATCCCAATTGGTACACCTGATAGTTAATTACTATCAGATGCCCTTATTTCGTCAGCCACTCCACCCAATGAGATATTAGGTATTCATCCAGATTGATCCCTGATGGATATGAACCAGATAAATATCCTAAAATCCCCCAAACATAGTTCCTCCAAAATTTGGGTCAACCAATTTCCAATTCACTTCGCCTTAGGGAATTTTTCCCCTAGCAATACCAGGTAATCTAGCAGGCTGGGAATATGGGCAAAAATCCCAACACATCCCCCTCTTGCCTAGATTTCCAGCGAGAAAAGGACTGGGCATGGAAACACCACTTCAGGACACCTGGTCAAATACTTCATTGGTTCAAGCAGGAGTACTTCATCAATACTCAACGCTGCTTGGGATGACCTTCAGCATATGGCATTCCTCCTCTTCCTCCTCGCTACCGCCTACTCAGAGCGCGGTCCCCACAACCTCTTGTCATGCCAGGCTGATCAATTTACTCATGATGATCTTTTTCCCAGGATCCAGTTTTCCCCCCATCAGGGTATATGACCCTCTGTCATATTCAGGTTTCTCAGTCCAGCGTCCTAGAATTCCTGATTCTCTCCTCATCCTAGACAGGAGACTCTTGCCATCAATATTCATCTCGCAGCTTAATTAAGAATACTTATTTATATTCGCCTTCATTATTTCATTTATAACCTCTTGGCTGTAAGTCATTCTTCCCTCAGAAAGCTTATTTCATTAATTTTATGAAATTAATTTCCCAAAATTGGAGCCTAATGGAGTGTAGGGTGCATAATGTCAACTTCTATATCAGTCTGACATCCCCCTCTAGTCCTGCTCATATGTCAAACTCAGAGTCTCGCTACCAACAGCTTCTTAACAGTCTGTCCAATTTGGACCTCCGCCTCTTCCAGCAAATGAGTCAGGATGCTCAGCGGACCCTCTTCTATGGTCCTTCCAGGACTCATACGCCTAGCCTGGTGCAAGCAGCTAGTCCTTCCATCAAGTTACCAGAAATGGTATCCAATCCCATCAAAACCAGGCATGCCATCATTTTGAATAACTCTCAGCTGACTCTTCCCATGCAGTCAATCCCCAAGTTGGACTTCAAAACCCTTCTGGATTTGGCTCCTTTCACTGAGGCTCCAAACATCATCAGTCAATGCTCTGGAGGTTATGCCAACTGCTCTAGATCATTTGTTCCTGGCTGGGTCAGATTTGCTCCCTGAGTTCCTCTTCTGACTTGGTCAATTCTACAAACCCGCTGTACTGGTTTCTGAGCTCACAATTGGGAACAGCATTCATACCAAGCTCCCCTATGCTGAACTTTGAGCGCAAGTCACCGAGGCATTGTCATTAGTGCTGAATCCCTCAGATCTGGACAACCTTCTGGATTGGGATACTGCCACTTATGCTCTCTCCACTTTGCCAGCCAAGTTCTTTGAAGTTGGTCAACAAAGCTTCCAGCCTCACCTGACTTTCATTGGTCATTCAGCTTCAGCTTCCGCAAAGCCCATAGTCATCATTTACAGGATGCAATCCATTTGTTACATGACTACCTCTTCTCTGGAGCTTCCCATCGCTATCTTCCATTGATGGCACTAATTGGGGGTATGATTTGACAACCTCCCTCGAGTATTCCTTCTTTGCTGCCAGCTCACATGTCTGGTGTTCTTGATGAGGCCTGTCAGCAGGCACTCAAGACAAATCTTCCAGCGCTGGTGCCTTATCAGGATTACTCAGGGTTATTCGCTGATTGCCTCTTCCTTTATTGCTGTTTTCCACCCCACTCTGGGGTTTCACAATTGGCATCCTCTGACATATCTATTTCTCTTCCCCTAGTCGCGTTCTCTCAGGGCTCAGCGTCAGCTCAATGAATGTGGTTTTGAGTAGGACTCACCCTTGCAAGTGTCCAATTGCATATCAATTTTGATGGGCTATTCCTCCCTACTGCAATCCATCCTCCCTCCCCCAAGAGGTGACATAGGTGGAATCATCCCCGCACTGAGGACAACCAATAAAAATAAAAATTTTATAAAAATATATTGGCTTTTTTATCTATATATATATATATATATATATTTTCAATATCTTTTATCAAATCATTTTTTTTTTATGGGACTTGACCTTGTTTCAGTTCAGAGGTCCATCTTTTCCCCCAAACTGGATCCTGGGCACTTAAACCTACCAGTTTTCTATGGTTCAGAGGTCCTTTTTTCAGACTTAACCATCTAGATTGGTTCAGAGGTCCTTTTTTTGGACTTGACCTAATCATTAGGACATGACCAACTTAATGGTTCATTGGTCCTTTGGGAACTCTTTTTTATTTTTTTTTGATCCATCACTTTAAATATTTAGTGTGGACTCGATTTACTACTCTTCCATCCAAGAGATTCTTGATGGAATAAGCATCAGTCACCATCTTGGCGATTACTTTGAACAGGACCTGACCATAATGCATCCAACTTGTTTCTTCATCCAAAACCATGCATATTGCAATAGGCAACTCTTTCTCCTATTTGATATTCTTCTAATGGCAGTCAGTTTTTATCATCCATCAATTTCACTCGTATCCTTTTCTTTAAGGTAGTATCAAATGCTTGCAATTGCATATTGATCAGGATACTTGTCAGTCAGTTCAGGTATTGTTTGGTACTCATCCCCAATGTAGGTTCTACTACTGAATATAATATTGGTGATAATGCAGCCTTCCTCCCATAAAGTAATTCAAACGGCATCTTTCCCATCGCCATATGATGACTGATGTTGTAGGCGAACATCACCAAACTCAGGTATGTTCCCCACATGGAAGTTCTCCCTGCAACTAGCTTCCTCAGCGTCGTGGCCAGCATCCCATTGACCCGTTCTACCAGTCCGTTCATCTCCAGTCAATATGGTACTGACACAACTCCCTAGATCCCCATTATTTCATTTAGCCTCAGGATCACATGGGATGTGAAGTTGGTCCCATTATCGCTCAGTATAACTTGTGGACACCCATGCCAGTATACTACTTGATCCAGGATGAATCTCGCAGTACTGGTAGCGTCTACTCTGGTTAGGGCCTTTGTTTTGACCCATCTTGTCAGATGGTCAATGGCTACTATGATGTACTTGACTCCTCCTGTGCTCATCGCCAATGGTCCCATCACATCAATAGATACTGTGTGCCATGCAAATCCAGGTCATACTAGTCAGTATCCAGTTGTATTCTTGTGTGGTTTATGCAGTTGGCATTCCACGCAACAAGCCAGATGGTCTGCAACATTGTAGTTAATTGATTCCCAGTAATAATACTGGCAAATATGGTCAGTTGTTTTTCTCAGGCCTCCATTCCAGACAACCTTATGAGCAGCTAGAATGATTGCTGCTCTCTCTGACAGTTTTGGGAATAATAACCATTTCCCATTTATTGTCTTAAATACTTGTCCATCCATGGTCTCAGTGTTTTCCATCGCTTTTTGAAGTGCACCTTGGATTTCTTGAGGCTCATCCTCAATTCTTCCTTTGACCATTCTCTGGAATAGCTCATCTGCCTGCGGATATACCAACTGGACCATTGGTAACCATGATAAGCCATCCGCATTCTGATGAGAAGCCCCCGCTCAGTGGACTATCACATAATCATAAGCCTGAAGTTTGAGTGCCCATCGGGCCAGTCATCCTTCAGATTCCCTCAGATTGTGCAGCCAACGCAACAAATAGTGGTCCATCACCACCTTAAAGTGTGTTCCATGGACATACACCCAAAACTGTTTACAGGCAGTAAATGACTGCAAGGCATTCATGCTCAGTTACAGTGTAATTCCTCTCTGTGGCAGAGAGTGTCAGCTCACATAAACCACCAGATGTTCGTCCCCAAGTTCATCTACTTGGCTCAGTATGGCGCTGATCGCCGTCAATGAAGCATCAGTTTGAATGATAAACTCCTGATCAAAATTCAAATATTTTACAATTTGAAAAACTATCAGGTACTGGCGTAACTCATCAAAGGGGTCCTGAGCCTCTTCATTCCATATGAATCCTTTTTTTGCTCCTTTAATAAATGGAATAAGGGCTCAGCTATTTAGGCGAAGTCCCAAATAAATTTTCTATAGTATCTGACCATCCCAAGGAATACTTGGATGTCTCAGACACTCTTTGGCACAGCCATCTTTTCAATAGCTGCTATCTTCTGGGGTTGCGGCTGCAATCCATTTTCATTGATCACAAATCCCAGGTATTCAAGCTCCTTCTTGAAGAAGTGGCACTTCCATAGCTTGATCTTCAGGTTAGCTGCGGACAGTCTCTTAAACACTTCCTCCAAGTGCTGAAGGTGATCAGTAAATATCCTACTAAACACGTTTATATCATCCAGATATACCAGGATGCATGACAACTTCAGGTCACTTAATACCACGTCCATGGCCCTCTGGAACGTAGCGGGTGCATTAAAAAGACCCTTGGGCATCCTAGTCAGCTGGTATAACCCCTGTGCGGTAGTAATCGCACATTTTTCCTGGTCTTCTACTGACAAGTCGATCTGCCAGTATCCAAGATTAGGTCCATCATGGAGAAATACTTCGCTTCTCCTAATTGGTCTAGCACATCATCAATCCTCAGTAGGGGATATGAATCCTTCTTTATAATTTTATTCAGCCTCCAATAGTCAAATGCTACCCAATTTGATCCATCTTTTTTCTTTATGATCAAAATTGGGCTTGCCCAGGGACTTGACGATGGAACTAGAAGCCCATGCTTTACTAGTTTGCTGATCTCATTTTCCACTACCGCTTCAGTGGATTTCAATATTTGGTTCAGTCTCATTATTTTTTTTAGTACTAGATGGTCCCAACCCAAGGGGGGATTCATCGATGTTTATTGAATTACGCCTGGGCTCCTAAGAGCCTGAGGCGAGGGAAGGGAGGGAGGAGGCATCGAGAAAGGGAGGGGGTTTGCGCGCCAGAGCCGTGCTGCAGTGACAACTGAGCGGGGGAGGGTTGGCGACATAGTGCAGACCTTCAGGGCCATCTCAAAGTGTACCTGAAAGTGGGTGATCATGTGTGGAAGGGTCCACACCTGCTGGTCAAAGGCAGCACGAAGGAAGGAGTTATGGATGTCCAGATGGCTGTGGCATAGGCGAGGACACGGAGGGGTCGGTGGCAACCAGGCAATGTCTGCTCAAACATGAGGTCTTGCACAGGGTGTCCAGATCAGGGCTGAGCATGGAGGAGCGCGCGGGCCTTTGGCTAAAATGCGGCGACACCTGGACAGGTGAAAAAACGATGGAGGTGGGAGTCAATAGGCTCCACACAGCGGGGGCAGCTTCAGTGCTGGAAGGTAGGGCCAGTCCGGTCCCCTGTCCTGTATGAACAGTGGAGCACCCTCCATAAGGTGTTGGACACCTTTGCTGACAGGATGGGGTGATAGACGTCCTTCCACAATTCCTTAAGGTCAAATCTCACGGAGGGAGGGAGGAGCTCAAGGAGTCTTGGGCGGATGGGAGGACGATCTTGGGGGTTGAGGCGAGTTGTGACAACTTGTCCATTGTGCACAATTGCATGGCGACGTGGGCTGAGGCCAGGGCCTTCCCTTCTGTATGGGAAGGCATGGTGGATCCGCGCGCCTACTCGTTTCAGGGCAAGGAGAGCCTGGTTCCAGTAGGGGGATGAGGATGGTTTTAGGCGATGGCCTGGGTGGTTTGTGAGCCACTCCCCTAATGAGGTCAGAGATGCTCTAGGAAGACCCAGAGCTGCTGACACTGACTGGCGGAGGGCGGGCGCCCATTGGGGCATGGGGGTCGCGTCCCAGCAGACAATCGGCCATAGGAACTTCAGGAAGATTGTGGTGGCGTGGGATCGCGTGTCCAGAAGCCCTAGGCCCCCTTCATTGCAGGGTTGGGAAATGGTTGAGAGGGCCATTGGTGGATGGTTTGAGCCCCAGACTCAACAGCAGAGGAGTACATTGAGCCGCGTATAAAAGGCATCTGTGAATGGGCAGACGTGCGCTAGGAACCAGACTTTGGAGAGAAGGAACACATTGGCCATCAGAGCTCGACCCTGGGGGTGATGTGCCGCCGGTTCCAGCTGGCAATCCTGGAGTTAACTGCTGCAAGGAGCAAGTCCTCATTGTCTTTTAGCGCAGCTCCTTGTTGGTTGGTGAGAACGCCCAGGTGACGGAAGGTACCGCGCTCAGGTTCAATACCAAATGGTGGGGGGAAGGTGGGGGAGCCGACCTGCACAACTGTTGTCTTGGAGGTGTTGACCATGGCTTGGACGCCTTGGTGTACCTCTCAATGGTCACAGCAGCGAGGGCAACATCCCCAGGGCAGCCAAATGCAATGGCAGTGTCATCTGCAAATGCCATGGTGCGTGTGGGGGCTTTACCTGGGACCAGAATCCCTGTTAGCTTGTCCTGTAAGGAGGCCAAGAGGGGGTCAAGGATGATGTTAAAAAGGATAGGGCTCAGGGGTCCCCTTGCCGGAGACCTTGTCCAACTGGTACTGCCACTGTGAAACCCATTGGCGCCAGGACTCTGGTGTGGAGCTGGTCATAGAGCGCTGATATCCAGCACCTAGCTGCGGGTGGGAGATGGAAGCGGGCCAGGAAGCATCAATATACTTCCAGGCTACCCGATCATATGCTTTCTCCATATCCAGGAGAGCCACAAAGACATTCACCTTACGAGAGTTAGCAGTCAAAGTCACGTGAAGGTCATTATAGTTGTCCCATAACGACCTCCCCGGAATAAAACCGTACTGGGATGGGGAGAGGCGAGGTGACACCCATTTGGTGATGCGGTTGGCCAGAAGCTTCGTGAAGAGCTTGTGGTCTGTGTTGATCAACGCTATGGGGCGCCAGTTCGCCAGGTTCTCACGGTCTGACTTCTTGTGAATGAGGGTCGTGATTGAGCCTCTGGAGTCGGGGAGGACCTCGCCATTCACCAAGAGTGCAGCGAAGAGGTCGCGGAGGGTTCTGGCTATCACTGCAGGTTCCAGAAGGTACACCTCAAAGGGTATTCCGTCTGGGCCTGGGGCTTTAAGCCGTGGGGATTTCAGAAGGGTTTCCATCACCTCCTGGATGGAAATAGGCGCCAGTAGAGCCTCATCAGCCCGTGGGTCAATGGGCGGCTCTGGAGCCCGCCACAGGAAGTCTTGGATGTCCGATGGGTCCACCTGGGTGGCATGGAAGAGGCTGGAGTAGAAGCGGTGTAGTTCCTGCGTGATTTCCTCCTTGTCTGAAGTTGTTGTAGTGCCAATCTTCAGTGCAGTAATATCCTGCGCTGTTGACCGGGCTTTCTGTTTCTGAAAGAAGAAGCGGGTGGGGCGTTCCCATTGAGCATAGTAACGAGATGTTGTAAAGTTTGCTGCCCGTTCTTCCTGCAGTGTGAGCTCCAAGCGGAGTGCTTCCTGCGCCGCTTCCCAGTCTTCCAACCATCTGGGAGAGGGCGAAGGCTGGCAGTTTCGCTCCAGATGTCTGATTCTGGCTTCCACCCTTTTGACTCTGGCGCGAGCTGCAGTCTTCTGGGTTTTGGCACAGTTGTAAGCAACGCGGGTGATGCCCTCCTTGGTCACCGCCCATCTAGCCTTGTCGTCAAGAAGGCGGGGTGGGGGGGGGGGGGGGGGGGGGGAGGTGAGAGTCTCCCGGATGGTCATGGACAGCTTCTCCTTAGTGAAGGGGTTGTTGAGAAGAGCTGGGGCAACCCTAGGCCAGAACCTACGCGACGGTCTAAGTGTGGTGGTGAGGAAAACGGTGAGTGACCTGTGATCAATCTGATGGTTGTCACGAGAGATGGGAGAGGAGACTCGGCCAATTAGCAGGGGGCCAATCAGTGCCATATCTATGCGTGACGCTGACTGGAAAGCTCCTCCATCATACTGGATCCTAGTCATGCAACCTAGGCCAGACGCGGAGGGTGGAAGCGCATCTATAAAGCCACTCAGGCGAGAAATCCTGGAGGCGACTTGATCCAGGGCGTTCCTTTGCTGCAGGGGAGTAAGAGAGTCACGGAGGCGACTTATGGTTGTGTTGAAATCTCCTAAGAGGACTGTATTCCGTGGGAGATTGAGTTGGACGAGCTCTTCCAAGAGCCGATTTTGCTCCTGACCTGCATTAGGCAGGTAGATGCTTGCAGCGAAGAAGGAGAAGTCAGGAGTGGTGAGTTTGGCCAGTATGAGGCGGCCACCTAGATATTGTGAAAAAGAATGGGTTTTAACCTGGGGATTCAAAACAATAAGGGCGGCATGGTTTGTCCAGAAGGAGTTGCCTCCAAACTGTTCATTCCATGCAGATTGTTCGTGGGGGAGGATATGGGGCTCCTGGACAGCAGCGATGTCAATTTGTGCTGACCTGAAGTTTCGGAGGAGGCAGGCTCTCCGCTTAAAGTCCCGCAACCCATTTGCGTTGATGGATTGCAGGGCCAGGGTGCTGCCATGGGGACTCATAGCTGTTCCCCTCCATGACCTGGGGGGTTGCCAGCGCTTAAACCTGCTGCTGTGAGGCGGCTAGTTTTGAGTCCTTTAGCTTGACTATTAGCTGCAATCCGTGAGGAGCGTCGAGGGTTCTGAGGGGAAGGAGAGGGTGGGGCGGAGGACCCAGTAAGCCAGCCTAGGATGCTGCCCCCGCTCCGTTGCAGGGGAAGGACCTGAGGGTGCTCAATGGTGACCTCCGCGGTGTCCCCATTTTGATGAGTCTGAGTCCATATTCACTTCCTCCAACACTGCAAAGGATCCGCGCGAAATGGACTGTGGGGTTGGGGTAGGACTCTTTGAGGTGGCACTTCTACCGCAGGCCGCGAGTTGCCAGTCCATGCTGGTGGGCATAGCTCCATTGGGATCCGAGGGTTGATGCGATAAATCGCTGGTGGAGGTTGGTGGGGGTGCCGCGGAGCCCTGAGTGGGGGTGGCTGACGAGGGGCACCCTGTGGGAGATGCCTTGCGCTTGGTGAGAGAGGGAGTTGACTCTGGGAGATTGA